>CAUYQU010056607.1:0-27532 GCA_963574635.1 Cheracebus regulus
CCACACTGTCTTCCATAATGGTTGAACTAATTTACACTCCCACCAACAGTGTAAAAGTGTTCCTATTTCTCCACATCCTCTCCAGCATCTGTTGTCTCCTGCTTTTCTAATGATTGCCATTCTAAGTGGCGTGAGATAGTATCTCAAAGTGGTTTTGATTTGCATTTCTCCACAAATATTTTGAATCATGCATTCTGTTTTACAGTTAAAGAGATGGGAAAGATGGAAGAATGATATAAATATGGAGAAGAGAATGATGCAGAAGACAAACATATACAGGGACAGGGAAAGAGCCTGGAAATCTCAAATCTGGGGGAAAAAGAGAAACAAGACTTTGTAATGGCATCCTAATCTTGCTACCAAACAAAAGAGGCTTGTTGCCCTGTACACACAGAAGCCAGTATCATGGCACTGGTTTTTTGAGAAAAGTTTTTATTGTAAATCAACTAACAAGAAGACAGGAGTATAGCTTCAATCTGTCTCCCTGTGCTGACTTTAAGACAGTATTTTTATTAGAAAAGGTTTAGGGAGTGGATTCTGGGATTAGTAGGTGATTGGTAGAAGGAAAGAAGCAGTCTGGAAAATCCTCTGGCATTCACAGTTATTTCATGTCCATGGGTTGCATGTACAAATTTTGGAGGGAGTCAGTATGAAACATGGGGGTAGATTCGAGCTGTGACGCCAGCAAGCTCATTTTTTACAGACTCCAGGTAGCCATTTGTGTTAGTACTAACCAATTTCAGCCAGTTTTTTTGTTTTGGTTTGGTTTTTAATCTCACAATGGAAGGAGTTCAGCATTTTAGCAAGTTGTTTATCTGCCATCCTGCATGCTCAAGAACTTCTGTTTGTCCCTAGTTTAACTCTGAGACAGTTTCAATCTTGTGATTTTCTATATATAGGTCTCTAGAACTAATCCATTGCCTTTTTCTAATTTAGGCATGCATGTAGATACTGGCTATAAGGAAAATTAGTGTTTGTCACACCTCTGATGAGAATAATTTTTTCCTTGTAGCCTGATTTGTAAGTAATGAAGGCAGTGCAGTTTTTCGTAGGTTTTGATGTTAGGTGTGAAATGTGTATATTAAACCTTTCTTGCTGAATTAGTCAAGTAAGCACTTTTTGTAAAAGATGTTTTCATAAAACACATTTCATAGAGTAGAATACAATTTCTAAAATTAAATATTGCTTATATTATTTAGGAAAGCTCTTTATTTGAATCTTAAAAGATCATGTGAAATCAGCAAAAGTCTCATACTCAGTGTCTTAACATTATTCATATATCTACCACAGCATCATATGAGGTAAAGGAAAAAAAATTTAATAGCCAAATAGGTAACTACATAACCATACAATAAATTTTTTTCAAATAAGATTAATAAACTGCTGCACTTTTAAAGTTGTACACATTATAATGGGTCAAATACTGCTGTTTTAGATTGCAGCTGTAGATGGCTGTGACAAGGGTACAGTGTTAAAACTCCAGCATTCAATGAGAAGTCTCATTAAGACTCAGTATCTGAGGAAATCCATGTTGCTGGTACCCACTGAGGCTCCTCCTGCGCCTTCTGTATGGCAGACAACAACTGGGCACATGCATCTTGCAAGCTGTCATTCACAATCACATGATCAAAAAATTGACCAAACTGACTTTCCATTCTTTGGGCTAAATTTTCCATCTCTTGTAGGTCTTCATCCTTTAGGAGAAATAGAAAAATATGGGTAGTACAGACTTAGACAAATGGAAAAAATACAGTTTGCTATGCTGTCACATTCAGTCGTGAAACTACAAACAGTGAGGTCCAATAAATGTCTTCTAAATTACAAAATATATGTTTCCATCTTTAGTCTTAATGTCTGGTTGATGTTTTGTAAAATTTAGTAATAGTTTGCAGATAGATTACTCCCCTCAACTTCCCATGTGAACTTATTTTACTCTTACCTAATTATGAAGCTCTCTAACCATATACAACATAAAAGCAAAGAAAATGTACCAGTTTAAGTAAAATTTAAACATAAATTTCAAGTGAACATTAATCTGATAGGAATAACATTATTCTAAAGATACAAAATGGCCACTTTCAACATGAGAATGGTATAAGCCAGTTATATTATCTATTTCTACTATTATGAAATGTTCATTTAATGAAGGTAATTTGGCCTTCACTTGGCACTAATACACTAAATTCATTGCTGCTATTTTCTTATTAGTTCATGACAAAATAGTACAACTTCTTACCAATAAAACCTGAAACACAAATACAAATGCAGGCACCGAAATCTTGTGGCTTTACAAAGTGACTATACATATGATCCAGAAACAATTTTGTTAATTTGTTTAGACTGTCATAAAAATGAGAACAATTTTAAATGCCCATAAGACTCAGCAAATACATTCATGGACTCCACTGTTCACAAGGCACACTGGAAAATCGGACCTCCATAGTCATTGAAAAAAATAAGAAAAATAATAAGAGAAAGAATAAAGATACCTGTGGTTGCTCTGGCAGCACATATACTAAAACTGAAACAATGCAGAAATTAGCATGGCCCTTGTGCAAGGATGACATACAAATATTTAGTGTATCATTCATATTTTTAGTTTCAGTTTTGTCAGGTAAATAAATTCTGGAGATCTGTTTCACAATAATATGAATATACTTAACACTAAATACTAATACTGTACCTACACTTAAAACGGTTAAAATGGTAAGTTTTGTGTGTTTTTACCACACACACACACACACACACACACACACAAAATAAGTGGCTATAATATCTTTAGCTGGGTGATGGTTATCTGGGTGCACACACACATAAAAATTCATTAAACTATACACTCAATTTATATACCTTACTGAACATATGTTATGACTCACAGTATTTAAAGTGTGCTTAATATAAAATATGTGTATCTAACTGGAAAAACCCCTGTTCTAGGATGAGCTTACTGATTAATTTTACCTGGCTTGCCTACTCTGTTATTACCATCATCATTAGTAAAATTTTTTGTGAGACGCCTCATTTTACAGATGAGATATACTCCCTAGAGCATTTTTAAATAAGCTTTTAAGTAAAATCTGTTTAAAATACAAATATCAGGCTTGTATATGCCCAGTTTCTGTTTGGCTGTGCAAACCATGGCTCAAGGATTTTTTTTTTTGAGATATCAAAAAATATATATAAAGAAAAATAAGGATAGCATCATAGCATTTATTAAACTTTACTTTTATATCTGTAAGTGATGTCTATCGAAAAGGATAAATCGTAAGGGCATTACCATTAGAAACAAAAATTACATTCTCTAATACAGGTCCTGTAGAAACAATACCGTTTTTAATTTTTTTTAACAGATTTTTTTTTTGGTAAAATAAAATTATAGTAATTTTATTGAGGACCTTTTAGGGAGGGGGTTCAACAAGGAGGAGGACAATGAGATCAGAGATCCTTGGCCCGGCCCAACCCAAATCTCTCTCACTCAGAAGTCACTGAAAGCAATACAGTAATTTTTGACTTTCTCTTACCTTGAACTTCATGTCCACAAAGTAGTCAGTAATAATCTTGGCATTTTTCCGAGATTGTTTCATACACCTCATATTAGATGGCTTTATAAATATGACATAGGGCTTCAGTTCATGAGTTCGAGCCACTTGAATATCCTACACAGAAAATTTAAATGCACATTTATTTTTTGTTTGTTTTGTTTTGAGACATGGTCTTGCTCTGTCACCCAGGCTGGAGTGCCGCAGTACAATCATAGTTCACTGTAGCCTCAGTCTTCCAGGCTCAAACGATCCACCGATCTCAGCCTCCTGAGTAGCTGGGACCACAGCCATGTGCCACCATTCCCAGCTATTTTATTTTGTTTTGTTTTTGAGACAGAGTGTCATTCTGTCAACCAAGCTGGAGTGCAGTGGCGCCATCTCGGCTCACTGCAACCTCTGCCTTCCAGGTTCAAGCAATTCTCATGCCTCAGGCTCCCTAGTAGCTGGGATTACAGGCATGTACCACCATGCCTAGCTAATTTTTGTATTTTTAGTAGAGATGGGGTTTCACCATGTTGACCAGGCTGATCTCGAACTCCTGACCTCAAGTAATCTGCCTACCTCAGCCTCCCAAAGTGCTGGGATTACAGACATGAGCCACCACACCTGGCCCCAGCTAATTTTTTGTAGTGATGGGGTTTCACTGTGTTGCCCAGACTGGTCTCAAACACCTGGCCTCAAGAAATCCTCCCATCTTGGCCTCCCAAAGTGCTGGGATTATAGGCATGAGCCACTGCACCTAACTTTCTAGAGTCAACATGAAGCTTCTCAAAATTTCTAAGACCAGAAATTAGCAATTATTTTTAGTTATAGTCTCATGTGCCCCAATTCCTCAATTCTAAAAACCAAACATTTTAATAATTTAGAAATGGGGTTTTATAATCAAAATTAAGGTCAAATCCTGACTCTTACTAGCTATGACTAGCTATTGAAATCTTAGTCATGATTACTAGCTATTGAAATCTTCCTAGATGACTAAGAGTTTATACATGTGAGAATCTCATGTACTAAGAGTAGGATTCTATACATTATCTCATATGACAAAGACAAACTGTCAAGATGGATGAGCTCTGTTTCACCTTCACTTCCCTTTCCTCTTGCTATTATCTCACATTGGATGCTACTGCCATCTTTTTTCCTCTGATTCTCTAGAACACAATGTAAATTTCTAAATGACTAAGAAAACATGGCTGGGCGCAGTAGCTCATGCCTATAACCTCAGCACTTTGGGAGGCCAAGGCAGGAGGATTGCTTGAGCCTAGGAGTTCTATTGCCAGACCAGCCTGGCAAACATGGCGAAACCCTGTCTACTAAAAATACAGAAATTAGCCAGGCATGGTGGCTTGCACTTGTAGTCCCAGCTACTTGAGAGGCTGAGGCGCAAGAATGCTTGAACCCAGGAGGCGGAGGTTGCAGTGAGCTAAGACTGCACCACTGCACCCTAGTCTGGACTACAGAGGAGAGCCTTGTCTCAAAAAAACAAAACAAACACACACACACAGAGGAACAAAATACAAAGATCACAAAAATTGGACCTTTAGATTGCATGTTCTTTATCTGACCTTAACTCGCTTACCCCTGCTCCATTCTACCTGTGGTCTCAGGAAGGTAGCCACAGATATGACAACATAGAAACCTCACCTCCTTGTACAAAGCAACAAGAAGTTACCTTGATGCCTTTGTGATCAAGGTTAAAGCAAAAAAGATACTCACTTCTCTTTGTGGCCACCCACTCAGTTCTGCTTTTCTGTCTGAGAAGCAAGACTTCTTTCTCAACTAAAAGCAAAATGTTGTCAATTGACATATTATATAAGATCTTAGATATGAGAAATGGCCTTATTCTTAAAATCCTAACAGAATAAATGTCTCAACTATAACCTACAGCATGTGCACAAAAAAATGATGACATGCATTCAGTATTCCACCATGGACCCACCTGGGGCTCTAAGTCCATGACACAGACCTTTCCTCCGTCAAGAACTGTTTGAACGGCATCCACACTGGTGCCATACAGGTGGCCTTTGTACTCACCATGCTCCAGCATCCTGCAAGGACAGGCCAAACAAAACAGAATGCTTTCTACAAGGAAAACATTATTAGTAGTAACATGAGGATAAACTGCACTGGAGTTGAATATAAATATGTGGACTTTATTAGCACAGAAAGAATTAATAGATATTCAAGAGGCGAACAAAATGAGGATATCTAAAGTTTATGTATTTCCTCAAGTTCTCCTAGGTTTGCAAACTCCATTCTGCTCCCCTTCCAAATCCAGTGAGTTGGTGTGCTGGTATATCAATGTACATTTCTTGCTTAACTCCTCAGAAACAAAAGGAATTACCCAGGAGCTTTGGAAAATACATAAAAATAGGGAATCTATTTCGAATATAAAACAACTAGAGGCAAGAATTAGCTTCTGAACCTCTACTTTACCTGTGACTATATATGAGGCTTTCAAATGTTTCCTTGGACACATAGTGGTACTCACGCCCATTCATTTCATAACTCTTTTTAGTACGAGTAGTGTCTATCAAAAAAAGGGAATGAAAGGTTTCAGAGTCTTCAAAATTCTTTACTACCAATGTACATTTGAATAGAGATAGCTAATCAAAATAAATAGATGAATATATAATCAAATAGATAAAGAAAATGCTAGAACTAAAGAGAAGTCTGAATTGGTGGTAAGGTCTGATATCAAAAACAGTTAGTCTATAAACCTTTATTGAGCGCTGATGGTGTGAAAGAGAATGCACTAGGTATTAAGCCAGAATAAGAAAGACATCAGGAAACACCTGTTATTACTTCAAAACAAGTGCTAGTGAATTATGTGTGAACCCTAAGATGCCTAAAGGTTCCTAGGTAGCAATACCAATAATATCTTACATTTGGATAGTGAATTTCCCATGATCTCATTTTATCCTACACACTCTTATCCTAGGTAAACTGTTAATATCTATAATTTACTCACAAGTAAAGCTTTTGGAGAAACTTGCTCACATTCATAAGACTCATGAAAAGTGAAGTTGAATTAAAATCTCTGTGTTCTGACTCCTCCTAGATGAATATTTCCTATGACAATAGATTCTTAAATTTGAAATGGAAAAAGCCCATGACATTCTGCAGTCTTGACCAGATGCATTAATACCCAAGTGAGTGGTGATTAATTTAGGGATCTCTAGGAGGGAAAAATTGGATAAGTCTAGATTCAGTCTGATTCTTTGATATGGCCACTTTGATAACAGACTCTTCAACTTAAATAGTGCCAGGTGGTATAGAATATAGAAGTTTATCAAGTATCTAAAAGTTATTTGTTGTCTGCTCATCCATTTATTCAACTAGTGTGTACTGAATACCTACTATATTCCAGGTATCATGTTAGGTTCTGAAAACACAAAGATAAGTAAGACAGTTTCAGCTCTGCATCCCACATGCTGTAAAGCTAGTCCCTTAATCTACATTACCACCAATTCCCCTTATTCATAAAGAATTTGTATATTTGCATTTGACAAAGTTTAAGGATGAAATAGATCAACATCTGATTATATCAATACATGGAAATGATCAAGTAGGAGCTCAAAACCAGCCTTAAATTATCAAAGGAGTTACCAACCTTCAAGGGGGTCTAAAAGCATATGTCATTTTGGGCTCATTTTTGTTTTTCCTTATTCAAGCCTCTCATCAGGTCCTCAGCATTCCTATAGTTATGCCACATCTCCCATAACTACCTTCTTAAAAAAAAAAAAATTCTAGTAAAACCTTATAGCTCTCAGGTGATGGTGAATTATGTCAATATAAACCCAAGATGACTCCTCCTCCTTTGCTTCCATTGGACTAATATTTACATGGTAGGTTAAAGTCTGTGAATTGATGCATAACTCAACGTATCAATTTTAAGCTTAAAATTTCAATTTAAAAAGGAAAATATGGGCAGTATTTTCTCACTTTGAATAATTAAAATTCTATGTTGAAATTCTTAAAATTCTTCCATATTCTGTGGGCATTTTTATCCAGACTATCCAAAAATGGTGATTTCGGCAGGGTATGGTGGCTCACCCCTGTAATCCCAGCACATTGGGTGGCCCAGGTGGGTGGATCACCTGAGGTCATGAGTTTGAGACCATCCTGGGCAACATGATGAAATCCCGTCTCTACTAAAAATACAAAAATTAGCTGGGCATGGTGGCATGCACCTATAATCCCTGCTACTCAGGAGGCTGAGGCAGGAGAATCACTTGAACCTGAGAGGTAGAGGTTGCAGTGGGCCGAGATCGCGCCACGACGGCACCCCAGCCTGGGTGACGGAGTGAGACTCTGTTTCAAAAAAAAAAAAAGAAAAAAGAAAAATGGTGATTTATTTGGTAATTGTTGTTTTTGAGATTGATGCCCATTCCTGTACATAGAAGCAGTACTTCAGAAAGCACAGCCTACGGGATGCGATCATAAAGCAACTTCTTTGTCTCCCAGTGCTCTTCTGTGAGGCAAGATCTTCCCCAGCACCTGCATAAAATTCTAGCAGTTTCCTGGCTGGGCTCAGTGGCTGACGCCTGTAATTCCAGCACTTTGGGAGGCTGAGGCAGATCACCTGAGGTGAGGAATTTGACACCAGAGTGGCCAACATGGTGAAACCCTGTCTCTACTAAAACTACAAAAATTAGCCAAGCGTGATGGTGTGCGCCTGTAATCCCAGCTATTTGAGAGACTGAGGTAGGAGAATCACTTGAACCTGGGAGGTGGAGGTTGCAGTGAGCCAAGATCGCACCACTGCACTCCAGACTGGGAGACAGAGGGAGACTCTTATTTAAAAAAAAAAAAAAAAAAAAAACAGTTTCCATGACTCTCTCACTCAGTTTTAATTTTAAAAGTCTATCATCACTCATGCCACAATTTCATTTTCATTATCCAGTCTCAACTGAGTAATTAAAATTCCATTCCCACGTAATCATCAAAATTATAAACTTCACTTAGATTTTAGGCTGCTTCTCCACACATCTGGCTCAGATGTGCTGCACCAGGGAAGCCTGCGCTCAGAGAAGCCAGACGTCAGGAACAAGAGTATGAGTCATTTCTCTTTCCTTTCATCAATTTCCACTGCTCCTGCTTCTCCCTGCCCCCGACCAATCTCTCTCCTGCTGGTTCAGAACTCTCTAAGGCTAGAGTGTGGGCAGGGAGAGGAAAGCAGGAAGGAAGGTTCTGATTTGGCAAATACTGATGCTGGCTGCTATTGGCTCCCTTTAGATTTGGCAGATGCTTAAATCTGGCTCTTTCTCTCCTAAACGATATATTGGGTTATTTTGCAAACCCTCTCACCACCACCAGGCCTCTCAAGTCCATTCCTATTCCAGTTTGTCATCTGTGATTCCTTCCAAAGCCCGATGTATTTGGGGGCCCACTTTTTGGCCTTTTTCTCCTTGAGGCTTCTTCCTGGGCAGTCATCAGCTAATCCTGGGCTGACTTTCTTACACATTATCTGCCCAGATCTGGTCCTTGGGGAATATCACAAGTGTAGCTGTGATGGACCCTACAAGGACAGCTACTTCCCAAATTACAGCCATTGGCCACTTCCTGTAAGTTCTCCTCCTTTGGATTTTTCAGGTATAATTTGGACACCATTCTTTGGTGTCCCCCAAAGTGCAGGGGACACATAGGAAGCTCTCTAAGTGGTCTCCCTAAGTTCCTCTGTCTTGCCTTGAGGGGAAGGGGAAGCAGGCACACTCACACACTCTTCCCACACCCAGTGGGTCAGGAACATACAGCACAGCTCTCTCAAATAAAAGTCTCTCTGAAAAGCCACCATCAATCTCCCTCCCCAAGCCTTTTATACCTTCCAGCTGTGTGAAGAGTTTGTTTTCACATTCCTCGTTTAAAGATGTACATCTTAGTGTCTCAGTCAAAATTTCAACTTCCTTTTACACATATTCGAAACTATGCATTATTATACATTATTATAAACATGCATTATTATGAACTTTCTATTTTCTTGAAATCAGGAATTCTATCTCAAGTCTTCATCTTTTCTATTTTTACAATAAAACAGGTTTTCTTAGAGTGATTCTAAAGCTTTTTTTTTTAAAGGCTGAATCTCCATATGAAACAAATAATTCCTTCTATTTTTAGAATCGTACCTCTCAAATGTCTTAAAGCTTAAAAAAAAAAACCTTCATACAACAACTCTAAATGGGTAAAAAAAAAACCTCACACAATTCTACATAGAAGAAAGCCTAGAAGATTATGTTTCAGGAGTTGGTTTGGAGCTGCTAGTAGTGACTGGGGAGCTTAGGAGAAATAAAGGAGTTATGAGTAAAAGGAAATAAGAAAACACCCCTTTTTTTGAGTCAGAATCTCACTTTCTTGCCCAGAATGGAGCGCAATGGCGTGATCTCGGCTTACTGCAACCCCCGCCTCCCAGGTTCAAGGGATTCTATGCCTCAGCCTCCCAAGTAGCTGGGATTACAGGCGTGCAGCACCACACCCAGCTAATTTTTATATTTTAAGTAGAGATGGGGTTTCACCATGTTAGCCAGGCTGGTCTTGAACTCCCAACTTCAGATGATCTGCCCAATTTGGCCTCCCAAAGTACTGGGATTACAGATGTGAGCCAGCGTGCCCAGCCAAAAAACACCATTTTTAAAATGGCTATGTATTATATAATCATACTCATAAATTTATATAAAATTATGTGTGCATATGTCAATTTTTAGATTAAAAAACAGATAAGGCATTTAAAGAGCCAAGCACAGTGCTGGGAGGATAGTAAGCACTGAGTGTACGTGAGCTATTATTGCTAACTATTAGTTGGCCTGAAAGGCCATCCATATAATTGTTAAGAAATAGAAAAAAGACCTTTTAAAAGCCTAGCTGCCTATATTCCAATAAGTCAATTTTCCTTACTAAAATAAATTGGTTAGAAATACTAAATCCTTCAAGAAGAATCCCTTGAGTTGTATACTTTTACAACAAAGATGGAATGACATAGTTAAATGAGACCAGCAAAAGAAGTTTTAGCAAAATACAAAGTATTATGAAAGAAAAACTAAACATACGTGGCACAGCACTTTGAAAATGGCTGGGATTAAATTCAATAAGTTGTCTTCTGAGCTCATTTACTCCAACACCAGAGGGTCCTAAACACAAAAAGTCACACACAGAATTCATCAGATATGGATAAATATAATTATGCGATGGAATCATTTTAGTCCCTCTATTGAAGAAACTTGAGAGCAAATATTTTAAGGGAAATTATGTAACTTCCTTTCTCATAAATTGGAATAACCCCAGAAGACTCTTGGGAATTTTCCTAGTGATCCATGGAATAACTCATATTGCTTCAATATTCAGAAATGAGGTAAGGAATTGCAGGAACCTGACCCCCAGCAAACTTCGTCTAATGTTGAATGCCAGGAGAATTAGCTGATCTCATTTCAGAGAATCAGAGAGCTCTGTCTTTCTTCTTCAAATGAAGTATTTGTCAAGTCACAACCAGAAATCGGCTTCGATAATTTTAGTTTCTGTGACTTGCAGAATTCAGGGGCACATTCTTGACAGGTGATTGAGTCAGCAGCCCCATGTCCAACTGGAGGCAGGGCTGACTTCATGTGTGTAGAACCTGTGCAGTTACACAGGGCCCATGCTTAGAGGGACACTGTGCTTGGATGAGTTCGCTGCTATTGCATCTTGAAATCCTTGATAATTTTTTAACAAGGCACCCTTGCATTTGCATTTTACGATGGGGCCTGCAAATGATACTGCTGGTCCCAGCTGTAAGGCACATCATTCTGCTCTTCAGGGACCTGCCTTACTCATGAAGCTAAACAGAACACAGGAAGGCAGTAGGATACAAGTTGCTACTGCTACAGGGACCACTTTTGCAAAAGTCATGGTCACAGAAGCAGATCATTCCTGCACTATATTTGCCCTGATCTTTATAAAGCACCAGAGATACAGTCCAGAAGATGTTAGATACGTTTCTAAAATAAGTAGTTACAGATTTCTTAGGGGAATGGACTTTAAGGATTTACCACATTTCTCAGAGAAATGAACTTTAAGGATTTATTTTCATGATGCAGGCTAATGATCTATCTCAGGGAACACTCATCTGTGTTTACAGAAAAATTCTAAGCAAGCAAAAAAAAATCTCAGTTATAACCACATCATAATGCTTGTTATATAAGTTCATGGACACCATGGTATATCACATTCGCTTGTAGATTTTTTTAAAGCTTGATGCAATAAAGTTTTACTTATAAACACATGTACAATGGCTTAATTTTGTTTTTTAAAAAAAGGTATTTGTATGGGGTCCATAAAGAATTCTACTTTTACCATTATTCCCAATGCAAGACACCTGAATCTAGAAGGAAACCTTCCCAAGGATGAGGAGAGAGTGCATGCTGGGACATACCCACGAGCACTATGAGACGAAACTTGTCTGAAGGGCATCGCTGGTACTTCACCACCTCCTCGTAAGGGGCACCCACTGCACTGTAGCAGCTGCCACTGCAGCACACACTGGCATGCAGGGGGCTGAGGTGAGACTTCCTGCGACAAAGGCGCATGCTGCGGCGGAAGCCAGCTGGGGAGGGGAAGGACACAGAACATAAGATTCAGGCAGGAGAGATCACTTCTAGCTTCACACCTGATGAAATATGTAGCATGATCCTAAAGTGTTCATTAATATAGTCACGTCTGTCTGAAGTTAGAAGATGGGAAGCAATAT
Organism: Cheracebus regulus; assembly: GCA_963574635.1. Classification (NCBI taxonomy): domain Eukaryota; kingdom Metazoa; phylum Chordata; class Mammalia; order Primates; family Pitheciidae; genus Cheracebus; species Cheracebus regulus. The sequence goes on from CAUYQU010056607.1 coordinate 12,256, forward strand.
GAGGGAAACATATGAAAATGCCCCCTGTGCTAGACCATCTAGCACCTGCTCTAGGCCAGGCATTGTCCTGGGTACTGGGGATAAAGGGGTCAACTAATCCAAGGCCATTTTCTCATGGAATTTACATTTTGTAGAAGAGGAGAGACAAAAATAAAAAACAACAAAAAATAAGTACTTAGAAGAAGACTAGGTGGATAGAGAGTAACAAAGGTGCTTTTTCAGATAGGCAGTAAGGTTAGAGCATCTCTGATAAGTTGGCATTGAGTAGACATCTGGATGAAGGCAGGGAGCCAGATGAGGAAGCCTCTGTGGGGATGAGCAAGCCAGGCCAAGGGAACAGCAAGTGCAGTGGTGCAGAGAAAGGGACTGTGCTTGGAGCATTTGAGAACTCCAAGGAACCCCGTATAGCTACAGGGCAGTAAGCAACAGGGAGTATGGAAATGGGGTTGGGGAAATAGCTGGAGCCAGATCACACAGAGCCTCTGAAAAGGGCTGGGTTGTGGTGAAAGTGTGACAGGAAGCTGTTGGCGGTGACATGATTTGATTCATATTTCTGAAAGACTATTCTGATTTCTGCAGGAAGGGTGTAAACTGTAGGGAGAGTAAGTGTGGCCTTAGGGGAGAGCAGTTAGGAGGCTACTGCGGTGGTCTAGGTGAGAGATGAGGGTGGCTTAGGCCAGGGTAGAAAGAGTGGGGCAGGTGCATTTTTCATATTTTTCAGGTGGCTTCACTAAAACACAGACAGGTTATATGGTTGATTAGGACTGTGTGATCAGTGGCAAAGTTGGACACATGGATCATGATTTCTGAGCTCCTAGATTCCTGCTTAATCTGCCTTTGGAATCACAGGGCTTTCTGGTATCTTCAGAGCTGTTCCCAGGTCCCCTCACTAGACAGAGTTAGCAACTCTATGTGTACATATAAATACACATGCACACTTCCATCTATATTTGTATGTCTATATATTGAAAACCATGAGTTCACACCAGTACCTACAATGTCAATCCAATATCACAGGATTCACTCTAGACTTTCCCTTTCCATGCTTATAACTCCCTTCTCTAACAGCGATAACCCTGGCCCTTGTTGTCCTCAATACATTTGCATATTATATCAATCAAGAGCACCTGTGCAAGATGGCAGACAGACAGTGTCGACAGCCTGGCAGAAAGTGTCAGAGCCCAAGCTAGATGAGGCAGGGATCTTTGTTAAGCCTGTTGGGTATCAGAGGCCAAGTGATGGCAGCTGACCTCTTGATTTTTCTCTGCCTCTGACAATCTGCACCAGGCTACCATTGTCCCCTGCACAGATGCCTTCATCACCCTGCTCATGCTCCTTATTCTCTACCTCTGTGTAGCTGCCTACTCTGCTCAGCTCTACCTAATAGCTTTTAGGCTGAGTGATTCTGAAAGCAATAAAGAAAGGTGCCGCCGCCTTTTTTTTTTTCACACTCCCCTGATGATGCCAAAATGCATCCAGCTTGGGAAATAACCTTCTAATTTACAGACCCTGCAGCTCTGCTAGTCTTCCCCTGCCTTCCTGTAGAAGGAAGCCCAGAGTGGTTTTAGATGAGTGGTACCTGGTCCTTCACAAAGCTCTGCCCAGGTGACAGATTAGAGAAATGTGGCCATAAGAAGTAAGATTAAAAGCCAGAGACGTTGTCTCTTTAGTGTAAGTTAAATAGGTTACAAAACAGTCTGGAAGAAAACAAAAAGATTCGTGTTTGATGAGGAATTAATAAATACCCAGTGGAAATTAGATGAATAACGATGAATACTTAATAGATCAGAATATTGACAAGAAAAAAAAGATAGAAAAGGAAACTAGAACGAGGAACAGGTTTGGAAAGGTCTATCAGCAAAAGAAACTTTCAAAGCAGTGTCGGGCTTGGAAACATAATTTAGTAAGTCACAGAGACCAACCTCTTATTAATTTACCACCTACCTATAAAGAACTTCTGACCATAGCCAACAAATTCTTCCTTGTCTGGAACACAGAGAACAGCAGGAGCAGAATATGTGAGAGCAAGAAGTTTATTTAGGACAAATTCATGAAATCATCTTCAACGTTTCAAGTGACTACCTTAGTAGATGGCAACGTCGTTGAATTTAGGAGATGGAGAGGCTCATTGAATGTTCTAAGCATTTTTCATCCTATTATTCACACACAACAAACTATAGAGACGCAATTTGAGCGTTAGACTGAATGTATTCTGTCTAGTTTGGTTAAAGCCAAAACCAGTTTATTAATTCTTAGATAAGTTTCCTTAGGATCTGTTTAAAAATACACACCCAGTTTTTATGTTTTTACTATGATTCAATATCTTATAACTTTAAACAAGTTTAAAGTAGTTTTTTATTCTTCTTTTTTTTCCCTTTCTTTGTTGCTTAGTCTGGAGTGCAATGGCGTGATCTTGGCTCATTGCAACCTCTACCTCCTGGGTTCAAGCGATTCTCCTGCCTCAGCCTCTCGAGCAGCTGGGATTATGGGCATACGCCACCACGCCCAGCTAATTTTTGTATTTTTAGTAGAGATGGAGTTTCACCATGTTGGTCTGGCTGGTCTTGAACTCCTGACATCAGCTGATCCACCCGCCTCATCCCCTCAAAGTGCTGGGACTACAGGCATGAGCCACCACACCCGGCCTTGTTCTTGACCATACTGTGTTTATAACATTATTTTTTCTGCAGGTCCTATAATTAATCTGTTTGCTAGATATGGGTTTTTATTTTCTTCCTCTCAAAGGGGTTTATTCTACAGCAAATAAGCTTTGCTCTGTGGCTGCCAAATGTTTCTGATTAGCCAGGACTCTGAGAGACAAAATGAGGAAAACTGCCCAATGCCTCTGAAGCATCTAGAGATAGTTCAAATTCCTGTTTCTCCTCCCACTGAGATCTCAGAAAAAAACTCCAGAAAAAAATGTTATAACAATATTATTTTCAAACTACTTTTTACTTAAGTTCCTTCTCATTTATACAGCTCTGCTCTGATCATTGAAATAATATATGGCTGGGCGAGATGGCTCACACCTGTAATCCCAGCACTTAAGGAGGCCAAGATGAGCAGATCACTTGAGGTCAGGATTTCAAGACCAGCCTACCCAACAAGGTGAAACCCTGCCTTTACTAAAAATACAAAAATTAGCCAGGCATGGTGGCTTGTGCCTATAGTCCCAGCTACTTGGGAGGCTGAGGCAGGAGAATCACTTGAACCTGGGAGATGGAGAATGCAGTGAGCTGAGATTGTACCACTGCACTCCAGCCTGGGCAAGGGAGAGAGAATTTGTCTAAAAACAAAACAAAACAAATATATATATATATATATATATATATGTGTGTGTGTGTGTGTGTGTGTGTGTGTGTATAGAGAGAGAGAGCACGCATTTTGTTCATAGAATGAACCTTTTTTCTTAACCTTTTAAAAAAAACATGTGTTTTAAAATACAAAGAAAGAAAACATACCAATTATCAATTCTGTCTTCTGGTAAGTAAGAACATTTTCTCATTTGGATATGTAAGTAACTTTAAAAGGAAATGTCTTCTTGGGAGTACATTCATAAAGCTTAATTATTTTCATAGTTCTTTTAAATGTTGTCTATGAAACTGAATAATCATAGATTTCACTCTTAAAATATCTTATCCTTGGAGAACCTCACAAACTTAGTTTGGAAGTATGTTTCTTGAGGGAAAATGTAAATATTAGGGGAAAACTGTAAACAACAACAACAAATACCATATCTCTTTTTTCTTTTTGCCATATTCTACCATGCTGTCAAGTTCAACAAATACTGTATCTTCATCTGAAACACCATCCTGTGAAGTATTCATTTTGAGGCACTGAGAGATCTTAAACATAGTTCTATTTGGTGTATCTAGGAAATAAAAACAATTACCTTCTGAAAGTTCCTCTGGATATTTGGGTAAGTGCAGAAACAGACAGGATAAAGTTAAGCCTTTAAGATCATGTTAGCCATCAAATCAAGGCAAATTACATAAGCAAGGCATTCACATCACCATTAGCAAAAGTAACTTGGATAAGGCCTGGCAAGGCAAATGAACACCACACAACTGGGACTGACTGAGAAACCCATTTGCCCTGACTCCGCTGCTTGGGACAGTAACTGTTTCTGAAAGTTGCCTATCAAGACTCTCCCTGAAGGCTTTTTTTTTTTTTTTTTTTTGAAACGGAGTCTTGCTCTGTCGCCAGGCTGGAGTGCAGTGGTGTGATCTCGGCTCACTGCAACCTCTGCCTCCCAGGTTTAAGTGATTCTCTTGCCTCAGCCTCCCGAGTAGCTGAGATTACAGGCAGGTGCCACCACACCCATCTAATTTTTGTAATTGTAGTAGAGACGGGGTTTCACCATGCTGGCTGGGATGGTCTCGATGTCCTGACCTTGTGGTCTGCCTGCCTTAGCCTCCCAAAGTGCTGGGATTACAGGCATGAGCCACCTTGCCTGGCCCTGAAGGCTTGGTTGGCACAAAATGGGGCTTGAAAGGGAGAAGTTATAGGAAGGTAACAGGTTTGAGCCTTCTCTCTCCTCTCCCCAAGGCAGTATTGCCAGCTCCGTGAAGTGGGGAGGGGATGTGGTAGAAATGGCGCTAGGGCTGGCAATGCAGCAGCCTCTGGCCCGAGTGAGCGTCCTCATTCCTTCCCATTCCCATGCCTCGCACACTTCCATCCCCAGCTGCCCCTTGAAGACAGAGGCAACCAAATACAAACCAAACTGTTTGTTTTCTAGACATCACAAAACAGCCATATTCTGTTTTTTGGTTTGTTTTGAGATGGAGTCTCCTTTGTCACCCAGGCTGGAATGCAATGGCACTATCTTGGCTCAACTGCAACCTCCGCCTCCCGGGTTCAAGCAATTCTCCCGTCTCAGCCTCCTGAGTAGCTGAGATTACAGGCATGAGCCACCATGCCCTACTAATTTTTGTATTTTTAGTAGAGATGGGGTTTCGTCATGTTGGTGAGGCTGGTCTCAAATTCCTGACCTCAAGTGATATGCCAGCCTCAGCCTCCCAAAGTGCTGGGATTACAGGCATAAGCCATCATGCCTGGCCTTTTTCTTTTTTAATGGTGTTTCTGATTAAATAAACGATATCATCACTTCATCACCTCCTGGAGAAATTCAAGGAAGTCACATTATACTTTATTCAGACTAGAGACCGAAACTGAAGAACCTTAACTGCTCACTAAGCAGTCTAAGTAACAGAGTTAAGCATCACGGAATGAAGCCAAGGGTCCTTCGCTTGGAAAATATGCCAGCTGGGTGCTATTTGTTCCTTAACTGAGCTCCTAAGAAAGCTGGGATCCAAACATAGTAACTTTTTCAGCCAAGAGGAGTCCACAAAGGGTGCTTTACAGTAGGCACCTCCCTCTGCAGTGCTGCTCTGAAAAAACTAGCTGCTGATTCATGCAAGGAACAAGATTTCACAATAATAACACCCACTAACACTTGTGTAGCACTTCCTGTATGCTAGGCACTGTTCTAAGCACTTTACTCATATATTGATCCCATTTTAGAGATGGGGAACCTGAAGGGCAGAGACGTTAAGAGCCAGAGAACCCACAGTTAGTGAGTAATGTACCCAGGGTTCAAACTGGCCAATGAGTCCGTGGTCTTACCCACAGACTCACAAACTCTCCAGCCTCAATCACAGCCTTCGAATGCGGAGTGTTTTCCAGATAGACAGAACAAAGAAGGATGAGAATAAGCTAGAGGAATTAAAAACTAAGCCAATTCCAAACACTGAGCAACTATAAATAATCAATTAAATCATTCCTAACAGGCCAACCATCTAATGGAAAATAGGAAATTTCAAAACAACATAAATGTAAATAATTTAGAAAAGTGGTTCACAACTCATCTGTCTCAATGGTGTCTTTTTTTATAACCAATATCTGTAGCAATCGCTCTTTTATGAAAGGAAATCATAGATGGTGTAATATATCACAAATGTAATTTTAAAAATCAATACAATGCTCCAGCTGTAATATAAAGAAACACTTAAAAGGAAATAATTTATATTTTAAAAGTATATATATCAGCCCAAGCTCAATGGCTCATGCCTGCAATCCCAGCACTTTGGGAGGCTGAGGCAGGCAGATCACTTGAGGCCAGGAGTTGGAGACCAGCCTGAGCAACATGGAAACCTGTCTCTACTAAGCTGGGTGTGGTGGTGCACACCTGTAATCCCAGCTACTCAAGAGGCTGAGGCACGAGAATCACCTGAGCCTGACAGGCGGAGATTGCAGTGAGTCCGTATCGCACCACTGTACTCTAGCTTAAAAAGTAAAATTCTGTGGGACCTATTTTGTTTTTAATAAGGGCAACATTATTTTGAGGGACAAACACTTGCCATATGTGATCAATAATAACAAATAATATATTAAAGAAAAAGAAAATTCAGTATAGATGTCATACTTTCCAGTTTATTTAGTAGCAATATCGAACAGAAAGGATACGTGGAATAAATCATTCAATAATCACAAGGCAATGTCTGCATTCTGTCTGAATGTCTCCTTCCATAATGACCATCTTCTAAACCACTGTGCTTCTCATGCTAAATCTTATGAAAACTTTTTGTGTGTTAAAGATTGATACTTTTATATTTGTAATGAGTTTTGTCCAGCAGGACATTCAGAAGATATGTGGGTCAAGAGATACCAGTCAAAGCCCAGGAGTATCCTCAATCAGGGTGGCAATTAAAAAAAAAAAAAATACTCCCATAGAGTTCCCAAATGCTGCATCAGGGACAGTACTAGCCCTGTGAGAAGTACTGGTTAAGGTAAAATCTGCATCTCACAACTGCATTGTTGTTGTATTTTTTAAAATACATTTTGTTGGGACCAGGCATGGTGGCTCACTTTGGGAGGTTAAGGTGGGAGAACCACTTGAGGCCTGGAGTTGGAAACAAGCCTGGGCAAAACAGTGAGACCCTGTTTCTACAAAAAATTTAAAAATTAGCCATGTATGGTGGCATGGGACTGTAGTCTCAGCTACTTGGGAGGCTGAAGTAGCTGGGACTTCAGTACCTGAGCTGAGGAAGTCAAGGCTGCAGTGAGCTATGATCATCCCACGTGCACCTCAGCTTGGACAACAGAGTGAGACCCTGTCTCAAAATAAATAAATAAATAAATTAGCCAGGTGTGATGCTATATGCCTATAGTTCCAGCTATTTGAAAGGCTGAGGTGGGAGGATCACTTGAGCTCAGGAGTTCGAGGCTGCAGTGAGCCATGATCACACCACTGCACTCCAGCCTCAGTGGCAGAGAAACCTCGTCTCAAAAAAATTTAAAATAAAAAAAATTTTTATAATGTATATTTGAGGTTGACAACATGATGTAGGATACATGTAGTTACTTTTTAATTTTTTTACTGTTGATATATTTAACCTATTATTATAACCCTAAATATGTATCTAAATTGTATCAAAATGTGGAATATACATTTAAAAATCAATACCAAATATTCATTTTTTTACTTACCAGATTCAAATGTTTCTTCATCTATGATTTTCCATTGAGGCAAAAACCAAAAATGTTATTACATGACCATCTAAACTGAGTCTGCAGTTTAAGTCTAATTCTCTGGCCCCTACTTCTGCCCATATACCACCTTTTAAGTTTTTTTCTAAATCAAGATCAAATCAATGGTGTCTCTATGGCATATATAAACTTTAAATGAAGGACATGGTATTCGGCAGTTGAGCCATGATGATAGTGAGGGGTGCATCAGAGCTTAAAATAAATAAATAAAATAATAGAGGATAAATAAAACAAAACGTAAAAGAAGCTCAGAGGGAAGGGGAAAGTGGAAACCCCTTTACATGATCCTGCTCAGCTTTGCTGCAGAGGGCTTGCAGATGTGGGAGGGGTGCATCCTGCCTGAAGAGTAGGGGGCCCACAAAAGGAGAGAGTGAGCAAAAGAATGGCTTGATTGAGTAGGCTTGATCAGGTGACTGAGAAGGATGTGAGATAAACAAATTCCTCATTAGTTAAAACAACTCTCATTTGCATTTTAAAAAGAGATGAAGGATTAAGAAACAAGAAAGTATATGGAGGGCAATTTGAAATATATGGCAACATCACCAGTGCATGCATCCTTGGATCAGGCAATGCTGCATCTAAGGTATTCTCACGCATGTGAAATGATATATTTATGAAGCAATTCATTGTAACATTGTTTATAATAGAAACAAATGGACATAACACAAATGCCTGTAAATAAGTCATTGTATAAGTATACAATAAACAGTAAGCTGTTAAAAAAATAAATAAAGACGAGGCTCTTTATGTGCTAAGAATCACCTCCAAGATGCAGAATGTTAAATTAGAAAAGCCAGGAACAGAACAGTGTGTGCATTTTATGCCATCAAACGGTATGTGCATTTGGATTTGGAAAAAAAAAAAAAGATGGGAATGATGAGGGAAAGAGTAGAGATATATACATCATTGCTTTTATGTGCACAGAATATGTCTGGGGTGATATCAAAGAAACTATTAACATTTATTTCCCCAAGAAAGAAAACTGAGTAGGAGAAGAGGGAAAGAGAGGAACTTCTTACTGAATATACCTTTGTAGTTTTAAATTTTTGAACTATGTGAATGTACTACCTGATAAAATTGTAATGAAAATTATAGAAAAGAATATTACTGCAAGTTTAACAAACAATGTGTACTTGGTAAAATAAACATAATATCAGCAGTATTCTGCAGTTGTTCTGGAAAATATATGTGAATCATTGAAATGCCCACTATTTTAAAATTTTATATTGTTCTTTCACTTCTAAAAACCAGACTAGCCCATAAAGCAAAGACAGATGCACCTGTCAGACTAAAGTTCTCCAACTAGTCTCCCAACAAAATCCTAGTGATTCTAAAGCCAATCTTAGTTCTGCCACTAAATTTGAAAAATCTTTTCCCAATTTACAAAACAGTTAAAGAATAGAAATGTAAAACCTTTCATGCATGTCTCATAATTTTGGAACCTACTATTTATCTATACTAGAATCTACCAGAAGATGGCATCAAACTTAATAACAAAATATATATTGCTCTTTAAAAATTTGATACTGCAATATTTTATGGTATTTCACAAAGAGCAGGGTTTCCAAGTGTTCCACCATCTGACACACTGAGTGTTCCTAAGTGTTCCTGAGATCATTTTCAAAGCACTGCTTTCTAGGACATTTTCTAGTGGGAACTTGGAGACACTACCACAGCTTCTCCTTCCAAGTGCCAGAACTACAGAAGAAAGATGGAGGTGGAGGGTCATGTTACACATTCCTCCCAGAGGAAAGAGCTATGGCCCTTTGGACACCTCTGCTTCAGATAATCTGTAATTGACACGCTTCATATTTCTTCTAACAGCAAAGCAATCAAGAGAAAATGTTACCTGCTTCTACACATTTCTCGTCAATCTTCATGTCATCTTCTATAAAAGAGTATAGAAAGGGAGAAATAGAACTTAAAATGTGCCTGCATTAAAAACAAAATTCCCAGCTAGGCATGTTGGTTCATGCCTGTAATCCCAGCACTTCGGGAGGTTGAGGTGGGCAGATCATCTGATGTCAGGAGTTCCAGACCAGCCTATCATGGTGAAACCCCATCTCTACTAAAAATACAAAACTTAATTGAGTGTGGTAGTGCATGCGTGTAATCCCAGTTACTAGGGAGGCTGAGGCAGGAGAATTGCTTGAACCTGGGAGGCAGAGGTTGCAGTGAATCAAGATAGCTCCATTGCACTCCAGCCTCGGCAACAAGAATGAAATTCCATCTCAAAAAGAAAAAAGAAAAAGAAAAAGAAAAAAAAATCCCTATGTATGTCAATAAAACTCATAAAATAAAAATAAAACTATATATGTCAATAAAACTCAGGCCACCTTATGATAAAGTTACTTTTACAACTAAAGCTCACTTGGAGAGATAAAAAGGGCTCTGCATTAAATGAAAATGTATGACATGGGAGGCTATATAACATACAATGGTTAAAAATGTAAAGCCATAGGCTTTTGAATGTTGCACAAACTAGTTGATCGCTAAGCCTCGGTTCTTCATCTGCAAATGGGGATAGTAATAGTACCTACCATAAAGGCTAGGACTGATAAAATGCATGAAATGCTCAAGCATATGGTAAGTATTTCAATAAACATGAGCTCTCTTTACCTTTACCTGAAGTATGTATAAGAGAATAAATGAATATAACTTTAAAAACTACTTATCCCAATTCTCAAAACTCTCCACAGCATGATCTGAACCCAGCTTGGAAGACTGTCATCCACTTCTCTCCTTCACGCATCTTAGGCCACCATTAAAGTGAATATCGTGGCCTTTGCTTCCACTATTCCCTATGCCTGTCATGCTTTAGATCCATCCCTAGCAGCCCTTGCATAGCATTTTCTTCCTACTACCTCGAACTCTGCTACTACACATCTGTTCTACATCTATACCATTCGGGGGTTTGCTGTTCTTAGACAGCTCCTTGAAGACGGGGACGGTCTCACTGATTTTTATAGACTCTTAGTACAGTATTTCACACATAGTGGGCAAATGATAAATCATTTCTTAAATTAAGTTTTTGTTGAAATGTCAAAATAGTTGATTTGAATATAGGTTCTGAATTTATTTTTTCAGCACTTTACATCTTGTTTCTAGCAGGGTCCAGCACATCCCAGGTGCTCAACAAATACTGATTTAACACATGAGGCTTATATATGTTCCAAAAGTACACAGTTTGCAAAAGTGTAGCCCAAAGTACAATCTGTAGAATAAGCTATAATATAAAGTAACACTTGTCACCACCCCTTAAAAATTCCATCATTCATTAATGTTTTTAAATGAAATATGAAAAAAATTTATGAAATAACACTGTCTCATACAGGTAGGGACACAGATAAACAAGAGGCATAGCTGAGATTGTTTACAGTGTCATTTGTTTATGTATATTCATTTAGAGATTACCTTCCTAATTAGACTAATTTCCTAGCTAAATAATTAGATTGTTACTAGTCATCCATAACAACAGTGAGTTTATTCGTTTCCAGGATATAACAAAGTTGTTTTTTCTTTAGGGCAAACAAAGACTACAATTTTCATTTTTATTTTACAGAGGAAGCTACAAAAACTAGGCATGGCTCTCCAGTAACAGCACAAAAAGCTCTAACTTTTCTGACGCTTGACTCTGGGATCTAAGATAGGGCCACTGATTTTGTTCTCCCCAAATCAATAATTCCACATTATCAGCTAGGATAATATACTGAATTGTGTTCCCCCCAATATTCATATGTTGAAGCCCTTGCCCTCTCAGTATGGCTGTATTTAAAGATAAGGCCTTTAAAGGGGTAATTAAGGTTAAATGAGGTCATATGGTTGCGACCTTAATTTGATAGAACTAGTGGCCTTATAGAAAGAAAACACACCAAATCAATCTCTCTCTCTTCTCTCTCTCTCCTGCCTCATCTCTCTCTAAGCATGCACAGAAGCAACACCACATGAGCACACAGCAAGAAGGTGGCCGTCCGCAAGCCAGGAAGAGAGGCCTCACCAGAAACCAACCCTGGTGGAACCTTAATCTTAGACTTCCAGCCTCCAGAACTCTGAGAAAATAAATATCTGTTGTTTAAGCCACTTAGTCTGTGGTATCTTATTATGGAAGCTCAAAGCTAAGTCAGTGGCCTTATCACCCACCAAGACCATAGAGTTCCCAACACCCCTTCTCCTCAAGGGCCATGCCCAAGCTCCCCTTCACAGCTCTTAACAATGCAGCCTGTAGCGTGACCCTGAGTAGAAGCAGGCACCCTGGACTTGCTCCCCTCTCCCTCTCCTTCTGCTCTTGTCTTCCTGTGTCATATACCTTTTTTGTTTTGGGGGGACACAGATTGGAAGCTTATACTCATAGATCAGCCTTCAAAAGTCATTCAGCAGTTCTCTGGTCTCCCTTTCCAAATTCAAGGATGAAATGTGGGTAGCGGTGGCTGAGGGAACACCGCTTCTTTTCCCTCTCTGGAAGCAGGCAGCATCTTGCTTTGTTGTGTGTGTGTGTGTGTGTGACAGAGAGAGAGAGACAGAGAGAGAGCATCATCATAATGAGTTATTCAGATGGCTGGGCATGGAGAAGGGGAAAGGCTAGTAACGGAAGGTCCCATTTGTTCCCTAATGCAGGGCCTTTTAGACAGATGGAATCTTGAATCCAGACTACACTGTTTGCAACTACTGACAACTGTTCTTACCTTCTCTGAATGTCAATCTTTTCATCCATAAAACAGGAATAATAATAACAACTTCACTATGATGTTATTGTTAGGTAATGTATATAAAGCAGTTGAAACAAAACATCTCATCAGTTTCACAGCTTTTATTGAGTTATTGCCTTACGCTATGCTAAACTCTGGAGATGCACATAAATGTTCCTTCTCTTTTCTTTATTCCTCTCAGTGTCAGAGTAATTATACCTTGCATGCATATCTTTGAATGACATATTTTTATAAATTAAGGTATCAATGACTATCACAACACTAGGTATATATGAAGAGCTTAATAAATAGCTGAACTGAATTAACGTGAATTTTTTTAACTATGAGAAATTTCTAAAAGACTTTGGAGATAAGAGTTTTTTCCTAAATATTATTTCTTACCTTCTTCCATAGAAATTGCTGAGTACAAGCAAATGATTGAAGCAGGGGAGAAAAAAAGAACACAATATCTGTGCTATAGTTTCTCAGATTAATTTACAATAAGAAATGTACTGTGCGAAAATTATTCTAATTAGTATTCTGGGTTTATTCTCTAGAAATTCAGGGAAGATTTAGTAATAAAATGATAAATGAATACTTCGTAAAACTGATACATCTGTGAGCCTTGTTGGAAATGGGGGTCTACTTGCTTCTGGTAAATCCCATCCTTTTCCATCCCAGCTAGCTCTGCAAGGGTGGCATTCTATGAATTTCTGAATTAACATACTTAGTTCAGCATATTTTAGGGACCCAAATTTTAAATGGGGGGAAGGAAAGAAGAGAGATGGCGGGAAGGAGGGCGGGAGGGAGGGAGGGAAAGAAGAGGGAAGACAACTATAAGTGTACCTTCAGTAAATTAATAACCATCTGCAAACTAACATCAGTAACATTTGATTAATAAAATTGCCTATTCCTTTGGACTCAGTAGCCTGCCCCTAATATTTTTTGGTGGAGAGGAGGGTATGATAAGATTTAGGCAGAGCAGAAACATACAAAATAATATTAATTGTAGGATCATCTACAATAGTTGAAATCTTTTTAGTCGTTTAGAAAATAATTATGTCTATCAGAAACCTTCTATGAGAGAGGGGGCCCTTTAAGTCAGTAGCTCCAACCCTGAGGCTCATGGACTTGAAGATTTGTGAAGATAATAATACAGTGTTGCAAACTATTTTCAGTATGGACTTCTAGAAAGTCTAATATAAATCACACAGGCCACACAAGCAAATTAAATCCCAACCAGAGGTTACACGACAGGTAATTATCAGATGCTAATTAGAAACTGTAATTAGCATTTTCATGTGCCTTTGATAAATGAAATAGAAAGTTTGGTTAAAAAAACTTTTTCAAAACATGGAAGAAGTAACTAAAATATCACTATGAAGACTGTGTCATGAAAAATGTTTCTGATAAGATGTTAAGTAGCTGTCAAGATGACCAAATAGGAACAGCTCTGGTCTGCAGCTCCCAGCAAGATCAATGCAGAAGGCAGGTGATTTCTGTATTTCCAACTGAGGTACCCGACTCATCTCTTTGGGACTGGTTAGACAATGGGTACAGTCCACAGAAAGTAAGCCAAAGCAGGGTGGAGCATCGCCTCACCTGGGGAGCACAAGGGGTCCAGTAACTCCCTCCCCTAACCAAGGGAAGCTATGAGGGACTGTGATGTGGGGGATGGTGCACTCTGGCCCAGATACTATGCTTTTCCCATGGTTGTCACGACCCGCACACCAGGCGATTCCCTCGGGTGCCTACACCACCAGGGCCCTGGATTTCAAGCACAAAACTGGGCAGCCATTTGGGCAGACACCAAGCTAGCTTCAGGAGTTTTTTTTTTCATATACCAGGGGCACCTGGAACACAAACAAGAGAGAACCATTCACTCCCCTGGAAAGGGAGCTAAAGCCAGGGAGCCAAGTGGTCTAGCTCAAAGGATCCTACCCACACAGAGCCCAGCAAGCTAAGATCTACTGGCTTGAAATTCTCACTGCCAGCACAGCAGTCTGAAGTTGACCTGGGATGCTCAAGCTTGGTGGGGGGAGGGGCATCCACCATTGCTGAGGCTTAAGTAGGTGGCTTTCCCCTGATAGTGTAAACAAAGCTACCAGGAAGTTTGAACTGGGCAGAGCCCACCACAGCTCTGCAAAGCTGCTGTAGCCAAATTGCCTCTCCAGATTCCTCCTCTCTGGCCAGGGCATCTCTGAAATAAAGGCAGCAGCCCCAGTCAGGGGCTTATAAATAAAACTTCCATCTGCCTGGGACAGAGCACCTAGGGGAAGGGGCGGCTGTGGGCACAGCTTCATCACACTTAAATGTTCCTGCTTGCTGGCTCTGAAGAGAGCAGTGGATCTCCCAGCACAGCACTCAAGCTCTGTTAAGGGACAGTCTGCCTCCTCAAGGGGGACCTGTGCCCCCTGACCCCCGTGCCTCTTGATTGGAAGACACCTCCCAGCAGGGGTCAACAGACACCTCATACAGGAGAGCTCTGGCTGGCATCTGGTGAGTGTTCCTCTGGGACAAAGCTTCCAGAGGAAGGAGCAGGCACCAATCTTTGCTGTTCTGCAGCCTCATTGGTGATACTCAGGCAAACAGCGTCTGGAGTGGACCTCCAGCAAACTCCAGCAGACCTGCAGCAGAGGGGCCTGACTGTTAGAAGGAAAACTAACAAACAGAAAAGAATAGCATCAACATCAACAAAAAGGACGTCCACACAAAAACCCCATCTGAAGGTCACCAACATCAAAGACCAAAGGTAGATAAATCCGTGAAGATGAGAAAAAACCAGCAAAAAAGGCTCACCGGCAAGGGAACAAAACTGGACAGAGAATAAGTTTGACAAATTGACAGAAGTAGGCTTCAGAAGATGGGTGATAACAAACTCCTCTGAGCTAAAGGAGTATGTTCTAACCCAATGCAAGAAAGCTAAGAACCTTGCAAAGATCTTAGAGGAATTGCTAATTAGAATAACCAGTTTAGAGAAGAACATAAATGACCTGATGGAGCTGAAAAACACAGCACAAGAACTTTATGAAGCATACACAAGT
>CAUYQU010056608.1:0-42470 GCA_963574635.1 Cheracebus regulus
TTCTCTTCTTCATTCCTTCCTTCCCTCCCTCCCTTGCTCCTTCCTTCCTTCTTTGCTTCCCTCCCCCCGTACCCCCATTTCCCCATTTCCCCGTCCCCTTCCCCATTCGCGAGATCGCACCACCGCCCAGGCTGGAGTGCAGTGGTGCGATCTCGGCTCACTGCAACCTTTGCCTCCCATGTTCAAGCAATTCTCCTGTCTCAGCCTCCTGTGTAGCCGGGATTACAGGTGTGCACCGCCATGCCTGGCTAATTTTTTGTATTTTTAGTAGAGATGGGGTTTCACCATGTTGACCAGGCTGGTCTCAAACTCCTGACCTCAAGTGATCCACTCTCCTCGCCTTTCCAAAGGGCTCGGGTTACAGGCGAGAGCCACTGAGCCCAGCCTGTGTCCTGTTCTTGATTAGCTCCAAGTGGGAAGCTGAGAAAATAAAAGGGAGTGCTTCCTGGTATTT
This sequence comes from Cheracebus regulus, assembly GCA_963574635.1. Classification (NCBI taxonomy): domain Eukaryota; kingdom Metazoa; phylum Chordata; class Mammalia; order Primates; family Pitheciidae; genus Cheracebus; species Cheracebus regulus. The sequence goes on from CAUYQU010056608.1 coordinate 455, forward strand.
TATACACCCAACAGTATGGAAAGCGCAGCAATTTTTTTTTCCATCTATGGATATATTAAGCAAGAAAATGTAGATATTTTGGGTATTTGAAATAGTCGACAATACTCATTGCATTAGAAATCCTTTCCCTGAGCTTATAGGATCCCAGGCCTGACTCTCTCCTGGCGCTTGCTACAGGGGCCTCATGATCTGGTTTCCCGTCTGCCGCACTTGACCCTGTGCTCGCAGAGCAAACAGTCATGGCCACACTGAGGATGGCAGTAGCTGCCTGTGAATCTTCATCTGTGTAAAGAGTTTGAAGACACCGTGGTTAGATTGGCATACGGTTAGGGCTCATTGTCCTTGCTAGGTAATTCTAAATTAAAATGCAAATTTTAGGCTAAAGTCTTATGCAAATTTGGTCATGGAGGAATATGATTGTCTAATGCAGGATTTTAAGTTCATTGTAGTTCATAGGGGATCTTGAATGAACAGCAAAAGCTACTGAGTTTTGAGGAGTGTATATATTAATATGCATGCTGGAAGCTGCCCAAATCACAGGTTTTTGCCTTTTTCTTTTTCCCCACCCCCTTAGAATGATAGTTGTACATTAATTCATGTGCGACCTTGTGGTGGTAAGAGGCCTGTTTTACGCCTGTCCACGGGGTCTGGACAGCCCCAAGAGTAGGTGGGGCAGGTCTTCCTTCCCCCTTCTAGCTGTGAGAGACCTGCCTGTGTTTGCAAAACATCCAGTGATGGGTGGCACCAGTGATACAGTCCCCAACTCTCCTCCCCAGCCTTTGGGTCTGTACTCCCCAAGGATGAAGGGGCTTTAATTAGGGCATGTTACAGCACTGGGCAGTGAGAAAGGAGGCCGAAGAGAGATGGGCTGGCCTGGCACGCTGGCTGGCACTGGTTGGTTCCACATCCATAGCCTGACTCAGGAGAGCATGCTTTGTGGGTATCTTCTGACCTCAAGGCTGTGTGTGTGTGTGGTCACTGTTCCCACTTGTGTGGTTGAGTGCACAGGAGTGGATGGGTTGAGAGGCCAACTGATAGACCTCGCCCCTGGTTGCCAGGTGCACACACCCCTGCTTAGGGACATTGAGAGACTTGACTTGGAGAGGCTTAGGGGATTTGTTGGGAGCTACTTCAGGGGAATTAGAGGGTTTGTCTGTTGGGGTAGGAAGGAGGAGACAGGAGTGGGGAATTCTCTCCATAGCAAAATGTGAAGAGTGAGGCAATTTGAAGCTGTTTAATTGTTCCTCCAGGCAATCTAGGTTTCCAATAGTGAAAGACCATAGCTTTCTTGACGTTCCCCTGCCCTGGGGTGTGAGGCGGAGGGCTTTGGAGAGGTGCTTTGATGTTTTGGTTAGGATGCAACACAACAGGAAGCACCTGCTTGCCAAGATTAGCCCAGTGACATCTGCAGACTCTGAAACCATGTGGTTACGAGGGACTTCAGCAGTCATCCAGCCCAACGTCCTGGCCTGTCCAACTATTTGGAAAGAAAAACGCACACCAAAATGCTTATGCTTATAGGAATTAAAGATTGATTCTACTCAAAACAACACCCAATTTTATTCTTTTTAGAGAGTGCACTGCTGGTAATTCATTGGCTAAATTCTCAGAATTTTGGTGGTAATCTGACAAATGATATTGAATACCTCTTTTATATGATTAAGCAATTTCAGGGTCTCTCAGAACAATTTGAAATAATTCAGAAGTAACAGAATATTTAAAATGTCATGTCTTCGTCTGTTTGGGCGTCTGTAACAAGCTACCATAGACTGGCTAGTTATAAATTACAGAAATTTATTTCTCACAATTCTGGAGTCTGGGAAGGCCAAGATCAAGGCACTGGCAGATTTGGTTCCTGGTGAGAGCTTCTTCTTCATAGTTTCTTCTACTGTGTCTTCACATGGTGGAAGGGGTGGGGGAGCTTTCTTGGGCTTCTTTTATAAGGGCAGCACTCGTCCTGTACTTACGAGCTCTTTTCTCTTGACCTAATCACCTCCCAAAGGCCTGCCTTCTAATGCTATCACCTTGAGGGTTAGGATTTCAACAAATGAATTTTGGGGGAGACACACACCTTCAGACCACAGCAGTTGGAAAAGGATTCCAAACTCCCTTTGTTGCATTTGTGTAAGAAACAGTAGATGAAAAGGGATAAGAACAAATTACAGGTTCTAAAATTGTGCTGTCCAATATGGAGACTGTAGCCACATGAGATTACTTAAATTTAAATTAATTGAAATAAGATTTAAAAATCAGTTCTTCAGTGGCACACATTTCAAGTGCTCAGTAGCCACATCTGGCTGATGACTGTGAATTAGCACAAATATCTAACATTTCCATTATCACAGAAAGTTCTGTTGGATAGAGCTGATAAAGCTTCCAGTACTACTTAATGGCTTCTAAGAAGGGAATTTACCAATATCTGGTTTTGTCTCCGCTTGCACAATGAACAGTTCTTTTAATCTACAGAGGTTGAATGGAGCTCCCTCACCGCTTCTGTCCCTCCGTCCCTCCTTTTCTTCTCCCTTCCTATGGGGAGTCCTGGTCTTCTCTAGGACCTTGGCATTAAATGCTTGATCACTTTCACTTCTCCACTTACTTCACCTGTGCAAGAGGAACATAGGCCTTACTGTCTGAAGGCAGGAGCTATTGTTCTCTGTGGTCCCGGTCAGCTACATGTTCACCCGACTGGAGCCATTTATGAAGCAGACATCTCCGACGCTGCTTTAGTGAAGGACAGAAGAGCAAGGGAGTCTGCTGATTGTGACAGTCCCTAGCTCAAACAATCATGAGTGGCAACAAACTTTCTAATGCAAGTTCAAAACATTATCTTGGCATTAGATGCCCACTCATTTCAGGTCCAGATTTGTTTCCTCCACCTCTGCCGTGATTCAGTCAGTGTTCTAGACAAACAGCTTCCCAAGTACCCTGCGCACCTCATGCTTCCTTGCCTTTGTCACTGCTGTTTCTTCTGCTAGGAATGCCTTTCCTTCTCCATCCCTCATGTGCTTTTTAATGCTCATATTCCTATAGCCGGGCACGGTGACTAATCTCAGCACTTTGGGAGGCTGAGGCGGGTGGATCACCTGAGGTCAGGAGTTCAAGTCCAGCCTGGGCAACATGGCAAAACCCCATCTCTACCAAAAATACCAGAATTGGAGGGGTGTGGTGGCATGTGCCTATAATTCCAGTTACTTACGAGACTGAGGCAGGAGAATTGCTCCAACCTGGGAGGCGGAGGTTGCAGTGAGCCAAGATTACACCACTGTGTTCCAACTCTAGCCTGGGCAACAGAGTGAGACTCTGTCTCAAAAACCAGAAACAAAAAACCCCCATACTTCTGTGATGCCTTCCTGACCTTGCCAGGCACCATGGCCTTCTCTCTGTGCTCCTGTATGTACCAGTACTCACTGGTATTAAAGCACATCTTACTGTGCCCTCGTGGTCCACTGTATGTCCTCAGAGGCCTGGGACTGTGGGGAAATCATACTGCATCCTCTGCTTCTGGCACTGTCATGACATATGAGGCGGACAGAAACCACTTACTTAGTGCATGTTAAATACTCAGCAAATACCAACGCTGCTTCCTCCTCCTTCCTCTTCACCTTTACCTGTTATTAGTAGTATTAGTATCAGTATTAGTAACAGTAGTAGTATTAGTGGTGTTGGATTTGGGTTCCTCAAAAACTAGATCCAAGATACCACATTTTATTTTTCTAAATATTACAGTTTCGTATTCGATCAAGTATGGGATTTCCTTTTATATAGAGAGAACTATTAGCTAGTAGAGGAAAATCAGTCAAGAGTAACAAGCAAAATGTTTCTTGATTTTTTTTTTTTAAGGGAAGAAACTAATGAGCATAAGGAATACATTTTTGGGAACAGGAAATAATAGTAAATGGCGTCTTTGAACCCATTGCTATGTGGCAGGTACTATGCTAAGTCCTTTTCTTGGATTATCTTGTGTATTTCTCACAATAGCCCTGTGAGGCAGGCACTGCTGTGACCACATTTTCTAGGGGAGGACACTGAGGCACAGAGTAGATTCGTGACAAGCCCAGGGTTGTATAGCTAACAAGTGGCTCTCATCTTTTCTTAAAATTTAAGATATAATTCACATACCATAAAACTTACTCTTTTAAAGTATGTAATTCAGTGGTTTTTAGTACATATTCAAAATTGTACAACCATTACCATTGCCTCATTCCAGAATATTTTATCATCCCTAAAAAGTCCCCTGTTCCCTTCTGTTTCCATGAGCAGTCACTCACTCCCCATTTCCGCCCACTCTCTTTTACCAGCCCCTGGCAATCACTAACCCTTGTCTCTATGGATTCGCCTATTTTGGATATTTCATTTAAATGGATTGTTTGCAGTAGTGTGGCTTTTTGTGTCTGGCTTTTTTCACTTAGCATTGTGTTTTCAAAGTTCATCCTTGTTGTAGCATGAATCATTACTTCATTCCTTTTTTATGACAGAGTAATACTCCATTGTATGGACATGCCGTAATTTTTATCACTTCATCAGTTGGTGCATATTTGGGTTGCTTTTGCTTTTTGGCTGTTACAAATAATGCTGCTGTGAACATTTGTATGCCAGTTTATGTGTGTGTGTGTGTGTTTTAAATTCTTTCAGGTGTATATTTAAAAGTGGAATGACTGGGCCATATGGTAATTCTGTGTTTAATTTTTAAGGAACAACCAGACTGGTTTCCAAAGCAGCCACACCATTTTAAATCCCTGTCAGCGATTTGTCCGTATCTTTGCCAACATTTGTTAGTATAACAGCCATAGTAGTTGGTGTGAAGTGATACCTCCTTGAAATTTTGATTTGCATTTTCCTGATGAGTGATTTTAAGTACCTTTTGTTATTCTTATTGGTCTTTCATATATATTCTTTGGAGAAATGCATATAAAATTTTTTTGTCTTTTTAAATTTATATTTTATTGTGTCATATGAGTTCTTATATAGTCTTAGTAGTTAGACTTTTGTCAGATACATAATTTGCATGTATTATCTCCCGTTCTTTTTTTTCTTTCTCTTTTTTTTTTTTTTTGAGATGGAGTCTCACTCAGTTACCCAGGCTGGAGTGCAGTGGCATGATCTTGGCTCACTGCAACCTCCGCCTCCTGGGTTCAGGCAATTCTTCTGCCTCAGCCTCCCACATAGCTGGGACTACAGGTGCGTGCCACCACGCCCGGCTAATTTTTTGTATTTTTAGTAGAGACAGGGTTTCACCATCTTGGCCTCTCTGGTCTTGAACTCCTGACCTCGTGATCTGCCCCCCTCGGCCTCCCAAAGTGCTGGGATTACAGGCATGAGCCACCATGCCCAGCCTCTTGTTTTTCTTTTCTAAAAACAAAGCATTACATTTTAATGTTGCATTTGTTCATGATAGTTAAAGTTCTAGGGTGGAACATAGAAATCTTTTATGTCAGCACTGTCTTGATGCAGGATTGGTTGATTTTGGTAATTTATTATTGTTAGAAGTAACAATAAGCTTCCAGGCTTCAGTCTTTCCTAGTTTGATTTGAGCTTATACTTTGCATGTCTATGTGTGGTCCTTTGGTCTCAGGCTGGGGCAGGTTAAAGATAGTCACAACTCTTTGAAGCTTTCCTGTCAGCATTCCCATCAAAAGGCAGGTGCTGTATTTTTCTTTTTTAAAAAAAAATTTTTTTAAAGTTTTTGTGGATACATAGTGAGTGTATATATTTATGCGGTACATGAGATATTTTGATAGAGGCATGCAGTGCATAAACGGCTGTTTCTGAGCCTGGCATGTGACAGCTTTGACCAGCAGAGTGCAACAGAAGTACCACTGACAATTCCAGGCCTGGGTTGCAAGAAAACTGGCCCCTTCCACCTTGGCTCAGGGCCCTGAGCCACCTTGTAAATATTTACTACCCTACTGAGAGACCCCACTGTGAGACTCTAAGAATCGGTCAATCCCGGCTTCCAGCTGCCCCTCTCAAGGCACTAGGATGTATCTGAGGCCTTCGTGACCCCTCCAGACAAGTCTAGATATTGGCCAGCTACCACTGAGTGACCTGAGGTGACGCCTCAGGAACAGAAAGAATCACCCAAGGGATACCAGCCTGAATTCCTGACATACACTGAGATGAAATAGTAGTTACTTTTAACCTCTTGTTTGGGGTAGTTAGGCAGTAACAGGTAACCAGTACAAAATTGCCAAGGGAATGGTTAGTGTCACCAAAGAGGCCAATAATATTAATGGTATTAATCAACTTTTGAATAACGATACAAGCTAAAATTTAAATTCGGAGTTTCTAGTTATAGATACAGTCAGTCCTCTGTACTTGTGGGTTCTACCTTTGTGGATTCAACCAACTGTGGATCAAAAATATTCTGAAAACAATTGCATCTGTTTTGAACCTGGGTAGACTTTTAATCTTGTCATTATTTCTAAACAATACAAATAACTGTTTACATAGCATTTACATTGCATTAGACATAAGTAATCTAGAGATGATTTAAAGGGGAATATGTGCATAGGTTATATGCATATACAATGCCATTTGATATTAGGACTTGAGGATTTGTGAATTTTGGTATCTTAGAAGGGTCCTGGAACTAATCTCCTATGGACACCAAGGAATGACTGTATATTCCTTGAAAATATCCTAATGACCCCAAACCAACCCAATGAAAATAAAAAATAAATGCATTGATTAAAAACATAAATTATTCTAAATCTGTGATTTCTAAGCTAATAATTTATGTTATTGACTTAATTTTCCATTTTCATCCATAGTATACGTCAGAGCAATGTATATTTAGTAACCTGTGGACTTAAGAACTGAGGTATTTTCGTCCGTATATGGTGGTTCACACTTGTAATCCCAGCACTTTGAGAAGCCAAGGTGGGCAGATCACTTGAGGTTAGGAGTTCAAGACCAGCCTGGCCAACATAGTGAAACCCCATCTCTACTAAAAGTACAAAAAAAAAAAATTAGCTGGGCCTGGTGGTGGGTACCTGTAGACCCAGCTACTCGGGAGGCTGAGGCAGGAGAATTGCTTGAACCCAGGAGGCGGAGGCTGCAGTGAGCCGAGATCATGCCACTGCACTCCAGCCTGGGTGACAGAGTGAAACTCCATCTAAAAACAAAACAGAAAAAGAGAACTGAAGTATTTTTAACATTGTTTTGAGAAGAAGAAACCAAGAAACATATGTGCACTTTCTGAATGTGGTGGGTCAGGTCATCAGATAAGATGTGGTGGCAGCGGTGGAGAATGTGGCTCATAACCCTGGCCTCTTCTGTCATTCACTCCCCTTTGATCACTTCCTTGTCACTTTATTGTCTTGAGGCTTTCGGCCTGGAGCACCTCATTCTTCTCCCATAGTAAATCCTCCTTATGCAATTTCATGACTTGGTTAAGGTCACTCACTCAGTGACATTTTCCTTTTGACCATCCAATAACAAAATGCTTAATTCCTTCCTTTTTTACAACTCCGTAGTCCTAGGGGCAATACAATGCATCTCTAGATGTGCTTCCTCATGTAGAGAGTTGGCCCATCATAGGTCTGGTGACTGGCGACTGTGCTTTGTGCAGTGAATGATACAGAGGTTGCCAAAGTGCAAGCTTCTTAAAAATCTTACAGTTTCATTTTCAAATACAAGCCCTTTCAGGGCACAGGGAAAGAAAAGGCTTTTCACTGACTCAGCCTACATGTAAAGGGACAGGAAAGGCTGGTTCCAATGTGTGCAGGAGGGAGAGGATTACCAGGTATATGTGAGCAATGTTCACCACACCATTCTTAATATATTCTTCACACCCAAGTGGAACTGTTTTTGGAGTAAGTCCTACATTGCAACCTCCAAGTCCATTCGAAAATTTCACTCACTGTTAGGCCCAAAGGGCCAGTCTGAATACGTGTGGAGGTGCCATCTTCTTTGCTAGCTAGGCTCTTGGCCTCCCTAAGAAAAATGTGATTATACTCGAAGGTAAGGGTGCTATGATGAATTGTGCATTCCTCGAAGATTCTGGAACCAAAGCCCTTTCCACTGTCTTAGTACAAGCAGTTGATGCACAGAAAAATAAGGAGCCTGGGGAAGTTTCATTTTGGGATCGTGATGGCATTAATGATGTTGCCTTGATGGAAGTCCAAGATTGAGGGGCCAGTGTCTGGCGAGAACCTTCTTGTTGTGGCGTCCCATGGCAGAAAGTGAAAGGTTGACAGCCATTTCACCAAGATGGGGATTGGGTCTGTCATGAACTTGTTGGTCACCTCCAGGATTTTGTGTGAGTGTGGCACTGATGGCTGGAGGTGAGTACCTGTACATATTGTGACTCTGCCCTTTGAAGCTTGTTCACCAGTTTATTCTAGAAGGTGTCGCAAAAGGATACAGATGAAGAGATAGGTAGGGTGAGGTATAGGGGAAGGGGTGCGGAGCTTCTAAGCCTCCCTGGGCGGCTGCCATTCTAGAGAAGCTCCAGCTCCCATTTCATGTTTGTCTCTTTACTTTTCCCACTTTTTTTTCACATAAATTTTTTTAGAACAAGTTGAGCATCTGGTGTGGTAGACAGTGTAGGGAATTAGGTCAAAAAAACTTGGTTTCTGGCTGTGCCTGGGCTGCTCACAGGCTACCACCTAGCTTTGTAATCTCAAGTAATTCAGTAAAAGAGTAATCTCTCTTAGCCTAGTTCTCACTTCTGTAAATTGGGCAAAATAATGACATCAACCATACAGGGCAGTTGTTAGGATTAAGTAACATTAAGCATGCCACAATATTCTTTTTGTAACACAGATTCACCCAATTCTGCTAGAACATTTCTGTTGACTGATAACTTGGTTGTTAAGCCAAGTTCCACCTGAAGATGATCGTGAAGGAGTGGCGAAGAAGCATCTCTAAAACTTGATTGTGATGAGTTTCCCCCTAAAAGATTGGAGAGACTGCCCAAATGTTTATATTCCTCACACATCAGAAAGCTCCAGTATAATCCAGACTCAGCTAGGCTGGCTTTATTCACGTTGTGCATCTGGTTTTGAGTGGCTCCCGTCTACTTTCTGTGAGGCTGTAGGATTAAAGGCAGGTGCCCTAGGCTCGGGGTTGGGGGGGCAGTACTGGGTTCAGAACTAGCCCTATAGTGCCACTTGGGGCAAGTTATTCCTTGAAGTGGGGACAATAATTGTTGATGTGAGGACTGAATTGTGTGCTGTGGAGAGGGTGAATGAGATCACGTCTGTCATGCTCTTAATACAGAGCCAGACATGGAATGAATCTCCCTGAGGGGTACTGGGCTTTCAGGACCCAGCTGAGTTGGGCTCTGGGAAACAGGCAGTGCATGACTGCCCAAGACTGGAAACGCACAGCTTGTGAAATGAAACGGGGTATTTCTGATAAACAACAGAACTTCTGAGATAAAAGAGAAATTTAATTTATTGAAGTTGATGAAAAGGTTAAAAAACCTAGCGGGCTGGGCACAGTGGCTCATGCCTGTAATCCCTGCACTTTGGGAGGCTGAGATGGGGGGATTACTTGAGCCCAGAAGTTCAAGACCAGCCTGGGCAATATAGGGAAACCCCGTCTCTACAGAAACACACAAAAGATTAGCCTGTGGTGGTGGTATGCTCTTGTAGTCCCAGATACTCGGGAGGCTGAGATGGGAGGATCGATTAAGCCCAGGGAGGTCAAGGCTGCAGTGAGCCATGATTACAGCCCTGCACTCCAGTCTGGGCAACAGAACGAGACTTTGTCTTAAAAAAAAATAAAAACCACATAGGGTGGGGGAAGGTGTACCATTATAGAACCAACCAGCTGGTCAAAACAAACAAAAACAGTAGACACACACACACACACACACACACACACTCACACACACACTCACTCACTCACTCTCCCCCCCCCCCCCCACCGGCTTCCTCCTTCTCTCCCTCCTTTGTTCCCCCTTTCTCCCTCTCTCTGTCCATAATCTTTGGAAGGACACACAAGGGGCCAGTAGTAGCGGTTGCCAGGGGTGCCGTTGGGGGAGCAGGACATTTATGGTTGAAAGCCTGTAGGGATTTAGGTGTGCCTTGTGATATCATTCAACATTTTCGCCTTGTGCATTGGTCAGTTGTATATTAAAAATGTAGTTACTCAAGTGGTTAAAATTTGAATTATTAAAAATGTGTTTTAAAACATGGAGCTCTCAAGGGCCACTATTGAGTTAGTGGTGTTATCTGCAGGGAGATGCTCTCCATCAGGCAGTCACTGAGGAACCTGCATCTCATTACATTCTTCACTTGAAAGTCTTAACATCGAACATCCTTGAAGATGTTTGATAATTCCAAATTCCTGCCAGTTCAGATTAGGCTTCTCTTCTTGTTACTCTGAATTGCTCTCACTTGATATAATTTGAAGTGTTTAAAGTTTAATGCTCTTTGGGGGAGGTGCTACTTCTCTCCCCTTTATTTGAATTAAATAATGATTAATGGTGTCTGTTCAGTGGCCTCTTCCTTGACAAAACCCTCTGGTGCTGCGGTGATTTGCTTATGAGCAGATCCTGGGTTCTATAAGCATGGCTTCTCCATCTGCAAAGGGCAGAGGGTGGGAATGCCACTGGAGGTTGAAGAGGGTTAGTAGTTGAAACTAACATGAAACCACATGAAAACTTTTTTTTCAAGGCAAGGTCTTGTTCTGTTGCCAAGGCTGGAGTGCAGTGGTGTGATCCTTGAACGCTTCACCTCCTGGGTTCGGGTGATTCACCTGCCTTGGCCTCCTGAGTAGCTGGGATTACAGGCACCCACCACCACGTCTGGCTAATTTTGGTATTTTTAGTAGAGACAGGTTTCACCATGTTGGCCAGGCTGGTCTCGAACTCCTGGCCTCAAGTGATGCTCCCACCTTGACCTCCCAAAGTACTGGGATTACAGGTGTGAGCCACTGTGCCTGACCTACAAGAAAACATTTTAAAGAAGTCCCAGGTGTATCTTATATTCAACTCGTACATCTTACTGAATGATACACTAGCCTGATAGAATATTTTAAAGCTGTTTTATTTTCTTTCTCAAATCATTGAGGTAAAAGTAAGATATGCTGCATTTCCTGTTGAGACCGAAGGTATAAAGTGCTCCAGGTCGAAAAGCAGCGTATGAGGATAATATGTTTTCCTAAGTAGCGAGTCTTCGGGGGAATGGATTCCGATGAGTTTGGGCTTGATAAACTCCCTTAGTAAAGCTGGTTAAGCTCACTGGAGGATTGACTCTCCCCTTGGCTCTGTCTTCTAGTTTCTGCTGTTGGATAATTTTGCTCTCATATTTTCTTAAGCTCAGTGCCATTTTTCTTCTAGAATTGTTCACAGATAATTACCGTTTGGGTACTTAAAACTAAATGTAAAACATCGCCCTCCTAAACATACCATCAAATTAAGTAAATAAAACAATTTAAGAACAGCTTTTATTAAAACAATAAAGTTTGGGGATTTTTTTAAATTGTCTTAATAAAGTGCAATGATTTTGCATACCTTCTCCAGCATAATTTTAACTTTTGGCTGCCTGCCTTGCCTGAAAGTCCTGACACTACCCAGAAAGATCATTTTAGGTCAAGAAGGCCTTTAGATTAAAATGTGTGTGTGTGTGTGTGTGTGTGTGTGTGTGTGTGTGTGTGTGTGTGTGTGTGCGTGTGTGTGTATTATAAACATATATACACATATATAACATGTACATATATAACATATATGCATATGTAAATATTTTTTAGGAAAAAACAAAATGATGCAGTTTTGATTCAGTTGAACTACTTTATTTGTACCATACATTGTACTTAAATAGGGCTTTTTTCTACAATAGTTCAGTTGCTTTTTTTTTTTGCCTAGAACCTTGTAGGATGATTTTTATAGAGCTAGGCCTCTGTGAGAAGTTTTGACTTGAGGGTAGATGACTGTTAGTCTGAAGACATTTCCTGCACTGAACTGCATCCACTGTGAGTGATAAAGCTGGGATCAGTTGTTCAGAATGGGGGCGTCTGGTCCGTGTTTTGCTAACACTGGAGGAAAGGCTTAGAAGAGGGGCAGCTTGGGAGTAGCATTCAGCAAATACTGCATGTCTGTGTACCATAATGTTCTAGACACTGGGATATGGTACTGGACGCTGGAAAGTACCACCTCTAGCTTATACTTTTGTGAGGGAGACATCCAATAGACAAATATATGCTGTGCCAGGTGGCGATAGGTTCTATGAAGAAAAATAAAACAAGGCTGGAGGCTAGAGAGCAACAGTCAATATTTTAAAGCATTCCTCCTTAGAAATATATCCTACATAGACTGGATTCTTCAAAAATGTCATATAAAAGACCAAGAAGAGTATGGAAGTGTTCCAGATTAAATGAGGCTAAAGATACATGTCAACTCACCGGGCATGGTGGCTCACACTGTAATCCCAGCACTTTGGGAGAGCTGGTGTATGAATTGCTTGAGGCCAGCTTGGGCAACATAGCGAGACCTAGTGTCTACAAAAACATTTAAAAATTAACCAGGGTGGCACATGCTTTAGTCCCAGCGACTCAGGAGGCTGAGGTGGAAGGATCCCTTGAGCCCAGGAGCTGGAGGTTACAGTGAGCTATGATTGCACCACTGCACTCCAGCTTGGGGACAGAACAAGATCCTGTCTCTGGCAAAAAAAAAAAAAAAAAAAGAAAAAGAAAAAAAGGAGAGAGACATGACAACTAAATGTGATACTTGACCCTAAACTAGATCTGATTTTACACTGACATGGAATTAATTGGAAAACACATAGTAGACAGGATAAAGGCACTTGAAAACTGTCCTGTGATTATATAGAGAATAACCTTGTTTTTAGAAAGATCCACTGAAGTAAAGTTAGAGGTATTTAAGGGTAAAAGGCCTTATGTTTAAGTTATGAAAAAGTTTCATTTATTTATTCATATAATAATTATGTGTACGTATGTGTTTATAAAGGGGGGAGGGAGAGAACAGAGGGAACAAATGATAAATGGGGTAAAATATTAGTAACTGGTAAAACTGAGTCAAGGATACATGGTGGGGTTTCTTTTCAACTTTCTGTAAATTTCAAATTATTTCTGTGCAAACATTTAAAATTATATATAGTCTAACACTTACAAACATGATTATGATTTTTATAAAAAATGTATATGTTTTTTGGGAGAAATTACTTATTAGTCATTTCCATGTTAATAGTATGAATTTTAAGGAAAGTGATTTATTTGTTTGCTATTGTCTTAGCTGAGACTAACCAAAGAGGAACTGAGTGACCAAGAAAATGTGGGAAAGGCGGCATTAGAGGGCCATGGCAGTCAGGCCGATGCAGAGAACTGGTTATTGTGGAAGGTAACGTTTCAAACCTGCATGATAGGCTGGGCTTGGTGGCTCACGCCTGTAATCCCAGCACTTTGGAAGGCTGAGGTGGGGGGATCACAAGGTCAAGGGATCAAGACCATCCTGGCCAACGTGTCTCTACTAAAAATACTAAAAATCAGCTGGGCGTGGTGGCACATGCCTGTAGTCCCAGCTACTCGGGAGGCTGAGGCCAGAGAATTGCTTGAGCCCGAGAGGCAGAGGTTGCAGTGAGCTGAGATTACGCCACTGCACTCCAGCCCAGTGACAGCAGAGTGAGACTCTGTCTCACAAAACAAAACAAAAAAACACCTGCATGATCTGCACATGTACCCCAGAACTTTAAGTATAATTAAAAAAAAAAAAAAGGAAGGTCAGAGCAGGCCATTGATAAAACCACCACTGGGGCATTGGGGTCAAGTTTGGCCTTTACAGTTACACAGTCTCTCTAGACCATTATGTATGCTATCTTTGGAACTAAGTTATCTTAAAAAAACTTTTATTGAGATACAAACCATAGATCATGAAAGAAGGCTGTGGATGACCTTGAACAATATTTTATACAAATAGATGAAAATTGTGATGCCAGTATCTAATAAAAATTAATCAAAATGCTAGGCACAGTGATACGTACTTTAATAGATACTATTTAGTTTAATCTTTAGAATATCTTTATAAGGTATGTCTGTCTGTCTTAATAGGCAATGAGTGTAAAACCTTGAAGCTTTATGAATAGCTGCCTTAGGCTGCATATCTGAGAAGGGGCTGCATTTTGGAGCCAGGCCTCTGCCGCTTCAGTGCCACCGGGCTGGGCTGCCTCCTTGTGTGTGATCCCTGATGTGTGAGTGGTGCAGCCAGCTGAGAGCAGACGCTCTGTTTCGAGTTAGGACGGAACGTGCAGGCGCCTCCTGACATGTGACAGAAGTGAGTTGATGTGTCTCATCCCAAGAAGGAAAGAAAAAATGTGTAAATAATAATAAGTAGGAAAATGAAGATGCCTGAGGGGTTAGCATTTTGGGGTTAGAATTTAAGTAGAGTCAGTTCTGGGCTGGACAAACTATAGCATCGATCCTTCCTTCCCTCCTTCCATTCATCCAGGCTACATTCCCAGGTGGCTAACCTTGATGTGCAGTTTTTTTTCTGCCCAGAATTGCCCTTCCCTATCACTCTTGCCTGCACTACAAATAATGGTAGTAAATAGTGCACTGTCGTCCACAGGTTTCTTTCATGTGCCTCGCCTCGTCCTGGGGTTTTCCCACATTGGTACTATTGACATTTCTGGCTGCATGACAGTTATTATGAAGGGGTTGTTGTGAGCATTGCAGGATGTTCAGCAACATCCCTGTACCCTTTACGTGCCAATAGTGCACCTCCCTCCCCCCGCCCCCTGCCCCCCACTGCCGGTTGTGACAAGCAAAAAAGTCTCCAGACTTTGCCGAATGCTTCGGGGCAGGGGGTGGGGAAGTGGCACAGTCACCCTCACTGAGAATTCCCTACCTCATGTCATTCTCACCACAATCTTTCATGTAGGTCTTATCTCCACTTCTGCAGATGAAGAAACTGAGGCCCAGAGAGGTTAAAGGGCCACATGGCTAGAGCGTGACAGAAGTGACTTGAGTTCATCCCCATGGGTTCAGCTCTTCACTTGAGGTTCTTTTCCCCTCGGCAGCTGCTGGGAATGGTGTTTCAGTGTGTGAGACAGAATCAAGGCCAGTGGGGTGGTTCCGCAGTTGAGCTTTTACTCTTGGGAAGAGCCTTGTTCTCTCTGCCAGATGCAAGACAGCTTATCCATCATGTCTTTGAGACTCCTGCGCATCTCCCCCAGGAAGGGAGGCAGAGCGAGAGATGTTTTAGCAGCGAAGCGAGAATGCTCTGAGTCCTGCTCTGCCTGGCTCCAGAGATCGCTGGACTCAGTCACGGGATGGAGGGGGTTCTGAACGTTGCAGTCTTACCCCCTTTGCCGGGATACTGCACAAAGCGGAGGAGCGCTGCAGAGCACCGCTGGCACATGTTGCCGAAGAAGGCAATCACATCTCAGAAGTTTTATTCCCCTGTGCTCTGTGCTGCACTGACAGAGTGGAGAAGAGATCGAGGAGAATGTTCTCTTGAAGCTGAAGTTTGACAGCTCATGTGAGCCGTGCTGGTCTGGGGAGGGCTGGCAGAGCCTTGGCCCGGGAGCCTTCTGGCTTCTCATGGGCTGCAGCCACTCGGCCGTGGTGTGGACCGACAGTGGCGGATCCTCCCTCATCCCACTGCGGGCAGATACGGAGAGAGGCTCTTGCTGGTTTCCTCTCCATTGGTCATCAAAGCTAAATGATGGAGGGGCCAGGGCTGAACTGGGGAGTGGGATTGCAGGCGCGCATTTACTCTTCAGCTCTCCTTCACATCTCTGGCTGAGAAAGAAGTATGTCTCTCTTAGGACTTTTCAACCCAGCCTTCCAGGGCATCAGGGATTTCTGTACAGTGTGAAACTCTGAATATTTTCTTCTCCCAGTGGGATGCATAGTTAACTGGTTAAACTTGAAAAAGTGTTTCTTTAGAATCTGACCTTTGAAATACAAAAGATTGTTACTACAGCATTCCTTGGCTTTTGAAATGAGAAAAAGGCATCTGTCTTTTATCTTGTGAAATCTTTTTGCAACTTTAGATACTGACCTTGGATCACTGCTTTGATTTGCTGGTTTTGAAGCCAATGTCAGGTTGTTAGTGCTTTCCTCATTATTTCTTATACCAAATTATATGCAGAGACACCACATTAATGGGGGCAGTTCAGAAATGGAAGCTAAGAAACTCGAGTATTCTTCTCAGTAGTTCTATCATTGGCCTTGACCTTGAGCTGATTCCTTTTTTTTTTGTACTTCAGTTTTTATTCCGTAAAGTAGACAGAGCATTTCCCCTCTTGCGTTTCATAGAAACTCATAGAAACGTTGCAAGGCAAGTAAATTAATACTTTTGGAGAGGCTTAATTAAAGACAGGTTCAGTAGCTATTAATGTCATGATTATAATGATGGCATGATGGCGAATAGTATAATTGCCAGCTTTATTTGCAGAGGGGGTTGTGAGAGTTACCTGGGAATGGTCTACCACTGACCTTTGCCCATTTCTACGGAGAGTGAAATTTCTCTCTCACATTCGTTTTAAGAAAGTAGAACTTTGTTTTACTTTTTTACATGTTGGAAGCTTTTTGCTGCCCCTGTGCTCTTTGCGTCTTTATTCTGTTCTCCAAAGTAACTGTTCTGGGCTTGGGAATGTGACTGTTGTTTTCAACAAAGGGGAAAGTGGGGTTGTGCTTTATATTTTCTTTTGTGATTTATTGTTTTTGTTTGTATTTTTCACTTGCTAGGTCTTGGAATTTTTTTCTTTTTCTTTTTGAGATGGAGTGTTGCTCTGTAGCCTGGGCTAGAGCGCAGTCATGTGATGGTAGCTCACTGCAGCCTCAAACTCCTGGGCTTAAGAGATCCTTCTGCCTCAGTCTCCTGAGTAGCTAGGAGTACAGATATATGTGACCATATCCAGCTAGTTTTTATTTTTTTGACAGAGTTTCGCTCTGTCGCCCAGGCTGGAGTGCAGTTGTACAATCTGGGTTCACTGCAACCTCTGCCACCTGGGTTCAAATGATTCTCCTGCCTCAGCCTCCCGAGTAGCTGGGACTATAGGCAGGTACCACCACGCCCAGCTAATTTTTGTATTTTTAGTAGAGAGAGGGTTTCACCATGTTGGCCAGGCTGGTCTCCAACTCCAGACCTCAGGTGATCCACCCACCTCGGCCTTCCAAGGTGCTGGAATTACAGGCGTGAGCCACCACGTCCGGCTAAAATTTTTTAAACAAGGAGACTCACTACGTTGCCCAGGCTGGTCATGAAGTCCTGGTTTCAAGCAGCCCTTCTGCCTTGGCCTCCCAAAGTGCTGGGATTACAGATGTGAGCCGCTGTACCCAGCCCACTTTTGGAAATATTTTCATGCCAATGTTTGTGTATATGTGTGTATATGGATCTGTCATTAAAATAGCTACATGATATTTAGTGGAATGGATATGTCATAATTCTTATCCAATCTCTTGTGTGACAGTGCTGTAATAATCTCTTGGTGGGTATTTTTTGGGTATATAGTAGATCCCTGAGCCTATGGAAGGCCTTGCTGTGGTATGAAGTGGTAAGGCTAGTGAGACCTAGAATTCTAAAGAGGAATATTCTGGTCCTGCCTCCGTGTGCTTCACAGATAATTGCTCTGTTTTTCTGAGCCTCAGTTTTCTCACTAAAAAGGAGGATTTGGACTAGAAGATATACTCAGATCCTATCCAACTTTAAATGTTATAAATGTACCCTCAGATTGCCTGTATAATCTATTGCTATGTAACAAACTTCCCAACACTTAATGTCTTAAAACCCCAATCCTTTAGTTAGCTCACAGTTACGTTGGACATATCTTCCTATCTGGGCAGGCTCAGTTGATCGGTTGGCAGGTGGGTCAGGGGACCTGGTGTTCCTGGATGGCCTCACTCACATGTCTGTGGTGGTTGGTTCTATTCACATGTAACTTGGGAGAATTTCAAAAGTCGCAGGAGCAGCAGGTGAAAGGCATCTTGAAGCCTAGACTTGGAACTGACACAGTGTCACTTTGATCACAGTCTCTTGGTCAGAGCAAATCACATGGCTGGGCAGATTCAGGTGGAAAAAGCCACCAAACTGTCCCTGAGACCACCCAACTCAACTTTTTGCTAAGTAATGAAAGGGATCCTGAAGGTTAGGCCACTGTCAGTCAGTTTTCTGTTACTTTCCATGGAGAGGGTTCCTAACTGACATATATATGTCACTATTAGGAATGTAATTAAATAAAGAAGAGAAACAAGTAATGTGTACCTTTCCTTCTATTTCATTTTAATGTATCAGACAATATTTTAGACCATTGGCCATGCTTCTAGATGGCCTTTCATTCTTGGCTTTTGGCCAGAAATGCTTTTTCTGCTGTTCTGTGTTAATCCTTAAACCTGAGCAGGGGGTCAGAGCACGGAGCAGGCATGTGGGAGGCAGTTATTGCTCCCATTTATTCTGGGGCAGAAACACAATTAAGAGGCTGAAGCAGTGGGCTGTGGCCTAGGAAGCTGTTCTTCTTTAACCTGGTTACTTTTTGTTTTAAATGCAGTAGGGCACTTGAGAGTAGTAGAGCATGAGTTTTTAAAAGAACTGAAGAAAAAGTCACTGGGTGGAACTGGAACCAGGTAATGGAATTCATGTTCTTATGTTTGAGATGAGACTCACAAAACCTTTTTCACCATGACCTTGAACTTGCCGTATGTCTATATTTGAAGAAGCGGTAGGGGGCTTGTAGTGGAAAAGGGAGATGTGAAATTTTTCCAGGAAGAGGAGAGAGTGACAGCAGAAGAGAAGGCAAAACGTGTGCCTGAGTAAAGAAGGGGAGTTCAGCAAGAGGTAAGCTTCAGGAAAGACCACAAGGGATTATTCTGCCAGAGTATATGGAACCCTGGCACACTATGCCCAGGACGAAAGGAACAGCAAAACTTCAGGGCACGTGTCCCCTGAGGTCATCCCTGATTCTGCATCACTGGTGATGCCTGTGACTTTGCCTTTCCCAGGGTCCCTGCTCATGGCTCCGGGTAGGCTCAGCCTGTGGGAGGCGCTGGCAGGAGCCTAGGAGGGAGGAGGGGCTGGCGTGCCGCTCACCTCCTCTCAGGAGAGCTCTGGGCTGCATCCCCCCGGCTCCTCCCACAGGCAGCCCCACTGTGTGTCTGGTCTTGCAGCTTCGCCGCAGCTTCTGGCCCTTGCTTCCAGCCCTTCTTCCCATGATCCTCAGCCCTGGAGAGTGTCACAGTTTTCCACGTTGCTGATCTTTACTTTGCCTCCCTCTCCTGGGCTGTGATTTCTGCTCTGTGTAACAATTTTCCATATTAAATTCCCTCTCTGAGACACTTGTAACTTCCTGGCAGGACAAAATCTTGTTGACTCAAAATGTATTCTGTCTCTCAGTGTTGAGTGTGAAGGGGTCTGTGTCTTAGCCACCCATTTGGAAGACTTATTGGGAGTCAACACATACGGATTGGGGTAATGCCAGTGAGTAGTTGAAGGAAAGGACAGCTCTGAGGAGGGCAGCAGAGAAGATTTGCTACCACAATGAGAGAAATAAAAGAATAGGCCAGGCACGGTGGCTCACACCTGTAATCCCAGCACTTTGGGAGGCTGAGGCGGGTGGATCACTGGAGGTCAGGAGTTTGAGACCAGCCTGACCAACATGGTGAAACCCCATCTCTACTAAAATACAAAAATCAGCCAGGTGTGGTGGCAGGCACTGTACTCCCAGCTTCTCAGGAGACCGAGGCATGAGGATCGCTTGAACCTGGGAAGCGGAGGTTGCAGTGAACCAAGATCACGCTACTGTACTCCAGCCTGGGCTACAAAATGAGACTCGGTTCTTAAAAAAGAAGAAGAAGAAGAAGAAGGGGGAGAATTGCAGATGGCTTGAGAGTGGAGGCTGAGATGGGGGAACCACCTGGTGGATAAATGACGTCATGAGAAAGTGGCGTATGAAACATTGGGTTGGGGGATCCTTGAAGTGACAGCCCTTTGAAGACAATTGGAAATGAGTTATTTTGAGGACTGACAGTGGACATTTGTGATTCTTCTGAGACGAGGTGACAGTTGGAGACAGAAGAAAAGTTGTTTGTAGAGAAAAGTCCATACGAAGAACTGAAGGCTGGATCTTGGGGTTCACCCATAGTTGGGGGATAGAGGAATAGAGAAGACATGAGCTGAAGGATGAGCTAACGGATGTACACTCAGATACAGGAGGAAAATTCAGATGGTTTATTATCCCAGCTTTGAAGGGCAGGCATGCTCAGGAGCATCAGAAGCTGCAGAGAAAGAAAGTGGGGCATTTGGGATAAGACCTTTGGATTTGCTCAAAGGATAGTCAAGAGAGTGGTATGTTTATATGTGGCCACTAGCACTAGATTAGTTGTTCCAAATAAGATTTTTAAAATAGCCATTTCTGGCAGATGCAATGGCTCACGCCTATAATCTCAGCACTCTGGGGAGGCCAAGGCAGAGGATCACTCGAGCCCAGGAGCTTGAGCCCAACCTTAGCAATATAGTGGGACCTTGTCTCTACAAAAAATTTAAAAGTTAGTGTAGTGTGGTGGCATATGTCTGTGGTCTCAGCCACTTAAGAGGCTGAGTCAGGAGGATCACTTGAGCCTGGGAGGCAGAGGCTGCAAGTGAGTAGAGATGGTGTCGCTGCACTTCAGCCAGGGGAACAGAGCGCGGCTCTGTCTCAAAAGAAAAATGAATTTTAAAAATAGCTATTTAGACATTTTGTCATGGTCCAGTTATTTCAAATTTTCCCTTTGCAAAGCACGTGTCTTATCTTCTCAAGGCCTTGACCGCGGTTTTGTGGGATGCTTCTTGAAGTCAAATATGTAATGCACAGGCAAGCCAAAGAAACTTGACATGGTAGCAATCCGTGGCGGGAAAAGAGCCTGCCCCGCTGTAAGGGACAGGTTTTGGGAATCTCTGAAAAGCATCGGTTTGCCCATGTGACCCTCTCTCTGGGTCATGCAGAACAGCAGAGAGTTTCACGTCTGGACTGGGTGGAGTGACTGCTTTTACCTTTTTCTCTTTCTTTTAATGTGTGCTGTCTGGGACTCATGCCCTGCAGCTCCTTTTGGTGAATTCTGAGACAGAACTGCTGCTTACTGAATTCTGCTCTGTGTGTGATAAGCAATCAGTGTTATAAGGAAATTATAGAATAATAGAATTCATTAGTTTAATTTTTTTTTATTATAAAAGCACTATAATCACACATAAAAAATGTGGAAAATAGAGGAAAGAAGATCCTGGACTCTTCTCTCTGAAACAACCACTTGAACAATTTGGAATTTCTTCTGTCGGTGGACTCACTTCCATCTTTAATAATTTTGAGTCACTGCTTCCAGTATCTCTCAGTTTTTATCCAGTTGCCCTGGGTCTGCCCACATGAAGCAGAAATAAGAGCAGCCTTATAATAAAATACTCTGTGTGTTCCACAGACCTTGTGGAATAGAGAAGCCCTTTCAGGATGAGCAGGGGAAAATGGAGGAGGCAGGCAGACGGCGTTAGAATAGCCGGTGGAGGGTTGCTGGATCTGTAAGGTGTTAGTTTTGATTTTCATTTAAAAAAAAATGCATGTGAAACTCATATAAAATTAACCGTTTTATTGATTTTATTGAGGCAGGGTCTTGCTCTGTCACCCAGGCTGGAGTGCGGTGGCACACACACAGCTCACTGCAGCTTTGACCTCTTGGGCTCAAGTGAGCCTCCTGCTTCCGCCTCCCAAATAGCTGTGGTTGCAGGCGTGCACCAGCTCAACTAATTTTTTAAAAATTGTATTTTAAGTTCTGGGGTACATGTGCAGAACATGCAGGTTTGTTACATAGGTATACACGTGCCATGGTGGTTTGCTGCACCCATCATATTTCTCCAATGATATCCCTCCCCTAGCCCAACTAGCTAATTTAAAAAAAAATAAAACATTTTTTGTAGAGATGGGGTCTTGCTATGTTGCCCAGGCTGGTCTTGAACTCCTGGCCACTAGTGATCCTCTTGCCTTGGCCTCTCAAAGTGTTGGGATTACAGGCGTGAGCCACTGTACCTGGCCCAAATTAACCATTTTTAAAGAGGACAATTAAGTGATGTTTAGTACATTCCTTATGTTGTACAGCCACCACTTCTATGTAGCTCCAAAACAGTTTCTGCTACCACAAAAGAAAACCCTGTGCGCACTTGCAGGTGTTCCCCATTTCGCTTCTCTGAGCCCTTGACAACCACCAGTCTGCTTTCTCTTTCTATGGATTTACTGTTCCATTTCATATGCTTGAAATCGTATGTGACTTTTTGTGTCTGACATCTTATTCCTTATAATGTTTTTGAGTTTCAACAACATGTAGCATGTATCAATACTTCATTCCTTTTTATGGATGAATATTATTCCATTGTATGGATGTGTCACATTTTACCTGTCAATTTGTCATTTGATGAAAGTTTGGGTTATTTCTGCCTTTTGACGGTTGTGAATGGGGCTGCTATATAACATTATGTTTACGTATTTGAGTCTATTTTTAATTCTTTTGGGTAAGGCATTAATCTTATTCCTCACTCTTTGGGTCATAAAATATATAGGCTGAGCCTGCTTACTTGGGTCATGGCAGTTCACAGTTGGAACTAACACATTTTGCTTGCTGCAAAGCAATTCTCTGCATGATAATGATTTAAGTCAGAATCCCAAAGATAACACGTGGGGACTCTTTTGCCTGACTGGTGCTGTGTTACAGGAATCCTATGTACCTGCAGTGTAAAATGTTAGAATCTCAGCTATCTCATCATAATTGCTCATGGGGAAAAACAGTCTTTGTACTGCTCTGCTCATCAGCAGATCTTAGTTCTGTAGCTAGCATCCCTGTCCCTTGCCTCATCCTCCCTCTCTCTGCTCAGAGCATCTGCACTCATGGCTGCGGCCTTCCATTTAGAACTAACGGTCCAGGGCCACCGTGATTGTGGAGCCGTTAACATGTGACTTCCTGAGCATGGGGTATATGTCTTGGAGATACCCAGTGACGAACTTCTTAGCAGATAGGTTCCATTTACTGTGTCTAGATTGGTCCCTTGTCTGGAAATGTATCTCTGTATTCCTCAGTGTAGCTCTTGATAGACTTGAGGAGGAAAGGAACTTTGCTGTTATGCCAACTGGGACTTTAGCCTTTAGAGAGAATAAACTGGGGCAGGAAAGAAAGGAAGGAGGGCCAACAGTGATCAGAGATGTCAGATTAAAGCAAGCATACCCTTTTGGCACTGTCTAGCACTTGATGAAACAATGGGTACCTATTGTTTTAGATGGGTTCTCCCAGAAAGCAGAGCCTCAGGGATGCAGGCTTCAGTGCAGCCATGTGATCCCAGAAGAGTAGAATAAGGAGAGCAAGAGGAACACATGATGGAAAGAGACAAAGAAACCCAGAAGGTGTGCTGTTGTGTTGGTTACGGCTATGGGCACGTTAAGCCTAATCCCCCTGGCGACCCTAGTAGGAACCACATACAATGTACTTCAGAATTCTCCACCCCAGACACAAGTAATGGGATGATTAGCTCTTGGCTCCCATCTCGCATTGATCAAGGGCTGTCCCGTGGTGGGAGGTGGGTGGGGTTAGCTCTCTCTTGCACGCCTAGATTTGTCCTTGTACTTGGCTAAATGATTGCTGTGGACTTTCCAAATAGGCTTCTGTAGAAGAGTCCCGGGTTAGAAAGCAGGAGGTAAACAGTGCAGCTGCGGTCTCATGCTGTCTGTGTACCAACAGTTGGCTCAGCAGCCAGGAGTTGAAATGTGGATCGAGAGGGTGTAAGGCAGGACACACATATGTCCAGCAGGTGTAAGTTCCACATTTTTAATCTCTCTTTTTGTTGCTGCTTAAAGCCACCTCCTGGATCTAAACCCAAATCAAAGTTTTGGGAATATCCCAAAATGATAGCGTTCTATCATGGAGCTTGTTCTCAGCCTGGCTCTGGGTGAAGGTCATGTTTTTGTCCCCAGCCCCATCATTTCTCTTTTGCTCTTCCCATATCAGTTTTGATGGAATTAGGCCAGTTGATCTGCTAGACTTAAAGCCACTAAGTCTTTTAAAGCTGTAGGAATCCAATTAGATTTTAACACAAGATGAAACTCTTGAAAAAATGAATAATTTGAACTCTTCAGCAGGTAGTAGAGTCTCTGGGGACAGGAAGAAATGAGAGAAAAACTAGAATGTACTATCATGCAAGGAGCGGTAAGAGTTTAGTTTTCTTCATGTGCTCTAAAGTCTGTTATGACAGTGACATGCTGGCTCGGAAGCCACAGTAGGAGTCGTAGTAGGAGTTTTTGTATTTTCTGTAAAGCCCAGCAACTTTTCTTTTGCATTTCCTGAGAGAATCATGCTTTCTTCCTCGGAGTGTTAATGTAGAGCCAACTTGCTCAGGTGCTGACAGCTGCTAGCCAAGTCCACTTCTGTAATGAGCCCAGGAGCTGTTTGCTGAGCCACTATTTGCACTGATGAATTTATGGAAATGCAATCTTACAGCTCACACATTAGGGACACTCTAGAGTTCTATGATCATAGGGCTGAGATACTTCAAGAGAAGTCCTCTTAGCTAAGGTGATAGGGGGACATTGTTTCTTCATCAAAAACAGCTAAATTGTCAACCATTATGTATACAAATTTTAAGTGTGTGTGTGTCATTTTCACTTAAAACCTTTACTCACCAGTCTTTAGATGAATTTCCAAGGCCCATTCATCAAGCGTGGGCTTGCTGCTAGAGTTTCTGCATCGTCTCCCTGGTGTAAAGCATATCTATAATGTATTACCTGTATTTCCTGTTTTGGTTTCTTTAAAGAACAGGGCAGTCTGATTACAGCATGCGTCTAGACTTTTAGAAATAGTTTTTACTCTTTTGTAGTTGTCATGCCTGTACCTAATTCAGTGGCTGTTTTTAGCAACTCAATTTTATTGACAGTTTTCAAATCACACAGGTTAGTTTCCTAAAGACAATTATTTTCATACTTCTATTGGTTTCTTTGGTATTTAAATTGTGTAATTAAAATAATCAGAACACCAGCACAAACAGAGCAGGGACTAAACACTGTTGGCTCTTTGTAAATACCCAGCTCAGCTGGTGGGGGCAGAGTGTGCAGGCGTCACTAGAGAAAGGCTTTGAGCCTTAAACAATCAGCACTGGAACGCATCAGTCAGTAAGTTCTGGAAGAAATGTGGTAGGGCATCCAATTAGTTGATCAAATTGAAGACATTGAAAGCATCCACCACAGCTTTTCTAACTCTGCTGCCTGAAACCCTGAGATTGGACCACACAAATATTTTCACATTTAAAATGGCCTGAGCCTCTCTTGGGTTGTTTCTAATGGCTCCATCCACACCTTTTCTTCATGGAAATACTGTGCCCATGGGAAGTCCTTCAGGCTTTTTTTTTTTTTTAAAGACAGAGTCTCACTCTGTCACCCAGGCTGGAGTACAATGGCACGATCTCGGCTCACTGCAACCTCCGCCTCCTGGGTTCAAGTGATTCTCCTGCCTCAGCCTCCCGAGTAGCTGGGACTATAGGCATGTGCCACCATATCCAGCTGATTTTTGTATACCTAGTAGAGATGGGGTTTCACCATGTTGGCCAGGATGGTCTCTATCTCTTGACCTTGTGATCTGCCCGCCTTGGCCTCCCAAAGGGCTGGGATTCAGGCGTGAGCCATGGCGCCTGGCCTCAGGCTTTCATTTGTGGTGCCAGGTCTGCAGATTTCAGTGATTGTAATGATAGCAGCCTAGTGCCTGAACCACAAATACTTCTAAAGTTTCCCTGTCTTGAATTTGTTGGTAAAAATGGAGAGGCCTGAGAGTGAATCAAGTGCTTTCCTGTATGATTCAGAAATTAGTAGAAAAATAAAAATAAAAACAAGTAGGTGAATCTTGTTGGCTCTGTTTACTCAAGTCCTGTGTCTGGATTCAGGATTCTTGAAAGTCTAAGACAGGATCTAAACGTATTTGTGTTTTAAAAATAAGCCTAGCTTAGTGTTAGCATAAGCCTGTGAACCTAGTTTATTTCTGCTTTGGCAAAAGTGCCTTACTGAGAATTAGGGAGGGGTTGGACCTAGGCATATAAGATACCTATGTACGTGTTCCATACTTATAAAAAGCACAGGAGAGGCCGGGCGCGGTGGCTCATGCCTGTAATCCCAGCACTTTGAGAGGCCGAGGCAGCCGGATCACAAGGTCAGGAGTTTGAGACCAGCCTGGCCAACATGGTGAAACCCCATCTCTACTAAAAATACAAAAATTAGCTAGGTGTGGTGGCGAGCGCCTGTAGTTCTAGCTACTCAAGAGGCTGAGGCAGGAGAATCACTTAAACCCGGGAGGTGGAGGTTGCAGTGACCCGAGATCGCGCCACTGCACTCCAGCCTGGTGACAGAGCGAGACTCTGTCTCAAAAAAAAAGAAACATAAACACAGGAGAAAAGAGGAAGCCAAATATGAAGAGCTTCTGGGCAAATGCAGTGTTTTTAGGAAAACTGCCTCATGGATACACAGGTTATAAGGTTCCTGTGGCCTCCTGTGGCTACCGCCGTACGTGGGTTAGTAAGCTGCTGTCTAGCCAGACTCCCCATGCTATTAGCAAGTCTTGCATTTTTATCTTGCCTCCATCAGCAATACCAAGCTTGGAATAGTAATTAGTGGGATTTATTCCACAGCTCCTGTAGGAGTCTGCACGCGGTTTGGGCATGTTGATGATGTCGTGATTTAATTTTTTTAGCATGAAACATTTTGAAACACAAGTAGGCGTGCCCTTTTGAGCTTGGCATTTTTGTGCCTGAGCATTTGAGAAGGAGATAATGATCTCTTAGTAGACAGGAGGGCTCTGTCAGAGATGAGTTATTGATTTTAAGAAAAATCAAATTTGCTTCTTGAAATGTTCTTAGAATGACATTGGACTTCTCATCTCATGGCTGGTTTGACCCATGGGTAGGAGACAGAAGTCTAAACATAAAATAGGAGCCCTTCCCCCCGTGTTCTGGAGTGATCATTTATAGAATTCCTCAGCACGCAGTTGCCTTTTGTTCTGTGATTCATTTCTGGCACAAAGTATCTTCTGGGTCGATTACAATGAGCCGTGAGAAGAAATAGAGCATAGAATAAATCATGAAATGCCCATCTTCAGGGCAGTAGTAATACAATTTTACAATGAAAATTATCCAGTTGAGGTGATCCATTTCATGTAGACATAAGTAAATTGTATGCAAATTAACCGTTTAATACCTGAATATGACCCTTAGGAGAAAGCTTATTGAATCCCATTCTTCTAACTGGCTTGTCATTCTCCCTGTCTGCGTCAGCTTTACGTGATACCAGGCATCTGGCTTGCCTGGCAGTTTTCTGTAATTTCTAATTCAGGAACTGGCCTCCCTGATCCCTTACCTGTCTGACCTCAACTCCATATTACTCTACACTCAGTTCTACCTTTGCCACACTGTCCATCTTGCTCAAACACACCAAGTGAACTCTTGCCCCAGGGCCTTTGTATCTGTTGACATTTTTTGTATGACACTCTTCCCCAGATCCCTGGCTTGCTCCTTTACTTCATTTACATCTTTAATCAAATGTTACCTTCTCACGAAGCCTTCTCTGGCCACCTATCTAAAGTTGGTAAACCTCAAGTTTTTTTCTTCTTTTATTCTATGGCCTGCTTTATATTTTATCTATCTTTTTAGGGGGTGGTGGGTGGGGAGGACCTCTTTCTCTCACCAGGGTGTCATTTCCATGAGGACAGGAATATTTGTTTTGCTCATTGTTGTACTCTGTTCTTTAGAGCAGTGCCTGGCACATAGTAGATGTTCATTAAATACTTGTTAAGTCTCTGAGTAATGTGAATTGGTTGATGTACCAGTTTGCTTTTTGGACATTTCATGTTTATGTATGGTAAATGTGCTGGTAGGTATGTCTTTTCCAGACTCTTCTGCCCATTTGGAAAGGGAGAAGTGACGATAATGAATCAGTATTGATACTTTCAAAATTAGGTTTTCGGGGAAGAGGCAGTGGTTTAACCAGCGATTAAACTTGAGGTTGGGGGATTCATTGCTCATTATTTACTGCATTTATAGCTTTTGCAAGGTGACGCCCTGTGTCAAGTTCAACAGAATGCACCATGGCTGGTTAGACACAATCTCTGGCCTGGGAAAGGCCATTCTCTAGGGGAAGCAGTAAGCTGTGGGGACAGATGACTCCTGAGTAACGTGCACTAAGTGCTATGCATGGCATAGTCTCCATACTGTCCATCAAACATTACTCCTGTTATTATGAATAATTAATTAAAAACCATATAGACAATTTAAAGTATTAGCTCCATGCGGATTAGCCCTAATGAGCTCATTGTTTAAGTACCTGAGAATTAGTATGCTATATTGACTTTGATATTAAAAAGTAATTTTTTTTCCAAGATGCTAACAGCTCCCAGTTATGATGTTCCATAGAGACTTGTGGGACTTTTTTGGACCTCAGTTGAAGAGATCTGAGTGAATTACTTCAAGTGAGGCAGTGAACCCCATGTCCTTATCACCTTCCAAGGCCCCACTTCCTAATAGCATTGCTTTGGGGTTAGGATTTCAACATACGAGCTTTTACTGGGGGGAGTGGACACAGATATTTAGACCTAATATGAATGTATGCGTATATGTTTATATGTGTGTGTATTTCCATTGTAGCTTTGTTAATATTTATATCTGGTTGGGTGAGTTCTTCCCTTTTGCTCTCCTTTTCAAAATTAACTTGACCTTTCATGAAGCTTTATTCTTCCATTATATATTAGAATAAATTTGTTGAGTTGCTCAAAAAAATCCTGGTGGAATTTTTATGAAAATCATTATAAAGCAAATTAGGGAGAGCTGACATCTTTATAACAGTAAGTTGACTCATCCTTTACCTGGTATGTGTATTTCTATTTTCTCAATTCTGCACTGATTTCTTTTCATGGATTAAATTTTTTTTTCTTTGTAAAGGTCTTGTGTATTCCCTATTGGGTTAATATCTGTACATCATAGTTTTTATTGCTCTTGTGAATGATCTTATTTTCTATTTTCTGATTGGTTATTGTTGATATGAAGGAATACTATTGGTTTTTCTAAATTCATTATGTATCTGGCAACATCGTGAGATTTTTTTCTTTTTTAAATAAAACAGTCATGACCGAGCAGGATAGCTCATACCTGTAATCCCAGCACTGAGGTGGGCAAATCATGAGGTCAGGAGTTTGAGACCAGCCTGGCCAATATGGTGAAACCCCGTTAGCCAGGCATGGTGGTGCATGCCTGTAGTCCCAGCTACTCAGGAGGCTGAGGCAGGAGTATTGCTTGAACCCGGGAGGCGGAGGTTGCAGTGAGCCAAGATCGCGCCATTGCATTCCAGCCTGAGTGACAGTGAAACTCCACCCTCCTCCCAAAAAAAAAGTCACATCTACAGTGACTGTTTTCTTGTCTTATTTTGTTGACTAGTGCTTCCAGTAAACAGTGGTAGTAGAATTCTTGTTTCTAATATTAAAAGGAATGAAGCTAATTAAAAAAAATTAAATATGGTTACTGTAATTTTTTGGTTTGTAACCTAATTATGAAAATTTCTTATTTCTTGTTTTCAGATTTTTTTCTCTATTAAAATGGCAATTCAGCATTTAAAGGTCTCTGTGTTATGTTACTTTATATATATATATATGTATATATATATATATATGTGTATATATATATACACACACACACACACATATATATAGTAAGTATATATAATAGATATACAATTATATATATATGAAATAAAATTATTTTCTTTAGGGATCTGCAGTTCTAGGAATATAACACAAAGTCTCCCTACTTTCAAAGGAGTGTTGTATGTTTATTTTTATGATGATAGGTGATTAAATTGAAGTTTTGGGTAAGAGGAAAGATGAAAATGTGTAACAGTTATTAGCTTTCCTCCTTTCTATCAACTATTTTAAAGTCTGTCATGTGTTAAATACCGTTTTGGAGGATGAGGTCCTTATTTTATTGAGAAGGTCCAGCTAGAGGGGCTGAATCTCTAATCAAGTGTTTTCTGAGTTGAGTCTTGAGTGAGATTTATAATTTGGGCCCGAGTTTTGCATGATTCATTTACCTTTTGGGGGATGTAGACTTTAGATCTATAAAAGGAAAGGACTAGACTAGAATGATGTCTGAGATTCTATCTAGCTCTAAAATTGCAGAGTTCCAAAGCATGAGAAATACAGCGAATTGAGCTTGGTCATTGGAAAGAGAGAGTCTTCCATGTTTTCAGAATAAAGCATCCAGAAAGAATCTTGGTACTTGGAATTACAAGGCCCCAAGCAAATGGTGTGGACAGAGGGTGCAAAGTGGAGAAGGTGGAAGGTTTTGAAATCGCACTTGACACCTCAACTGAAAGCAGTTGAGTTGAGACCTTCAAGTGTGTCCTGGAGATTGGCTGGGGATTCTATAACAGTTGATTTAACTGTTAAAGAAGAATCAGCAGGATTCTTTATTGGCAGGGGGTAGGAGGGGTTTTGAGGAGGGGGGTTTAATGATTGGGGGATGGGAGGAGTTGGAAATGATGGGGAGAAAAAAGCTTTAAAATGTCAGATTTTGTTTCTCACTGTTTGCAGGAAATGAAATGTATGCATTTGCTTGTGACAGTTTTTCAAAAATTTGGCATTTCCATGCATACTTATAGATTCAGGACAGTATGTTTAGAAGCAGGCTAGAGACTTTGTCTCTGGAAGAACCACAATTTTTCATTTTCGTACACATCTGCATGCATTCATATTGTTATTTGAGAGGGTATTGGTATAAACTTAGTAAAAATGTTTAAGATATATTAAGAATTTGAAGATGGCCATGAGAGAAATTTCCTAATGTTGAAACTCGTATTTCTGGATGAAAACAGGAATTTGGAAAAGTAGAGAGAGCTAGGACGATTTTGAAAAGCTAATCATGGAAATGAACTTGGAAAATTTCCTAGTTTTAAGAATCTTATTTCTACTTTAGGTCTGTTTTAAGCTTGAAAGAATTGACAATTTAAAAACAAAAACGCAGCAGTGCAGATGAGGAGGTCAATATAAAGCTATTAAGCAAAATACTGGAACAGATTCATTTAAAAAACAGTTCACATTTTATGCGGTTGTTGACTATCAGGAAAATGAAATTCCAAATAATTTTCAGGCCCTCAATATACTATTTTAAAAATCGTTTGGCGTTTTCTTTTCTGTTGATTTTGAGGTATATTTACTTTTAAAGGAAAAGGATTTTTATGCTTAGCTTTTACCTATTTAGATATGGCAGAATTTTTTTTAGAGGAAGAGAAGAAATAAAATAAATGGTTTTAGCTGGTTAAATTTGTTCTTCAAAATACATTAACAGACTTGTTTGATTTTTCTGCTTCCCTTGGGCTATTTTTTTTTTTTTTCTGAAATAGGGTATCTTTTTTTTCCTCCTTGCTATGAAGGATTTCAAGGAAGTGAGGAAGATATGTTTCAAAGTAAATGTCATTTGAATGTTGTTACAATTAGTTGACGCTCAGATTTTTCACATCAGAAAAATTTTCTGTAAAGTGGCTGCCACAAATGCCTCAGATCTTACACCCTTTTTACTCCCAAACTTTTGATACATGTCTAGAGGTTTTTAAGACCAGCTCATCTTTTCTATTTGCAATTCTTTTCTCTTCTCCCCTCCCCCATCCCCTCCCTCCTCTTCCTCTCTCCCCTCTCTCTTCCCCCCTCCCCTCTCACCCCACTCCCCTCTCCTCTCTTCGACAGAGTCCCACTCTGTCACCCAGGCTGGAGTTAAGTGGCGCGATCTCGGCTCACTGCAACCTCTACCTCCCAGGTTCAAGTGATTCTCCTGCCTCAGCCTCCCGAGTAGCTGGGACTACAGGAGCATGCCACCACACCCAGCTAATTCTTATATTTTTAGTAGAAATGGGGTTTCATCATGTTGGCGAGGCTGGTCTCGATCTCTTCACCTTGTGATCCATCCTCCTTGGCCTCTCAAAGTGCTGGGAGTACAGGGATGAGCTACCACGCTCAGCCAGTTTAGAACTTTTTTATTTGGAATAGGTGGGTTTCTGAAAATGTGAAATTACATTTTAGGTGCTTTTTTTTTTTTCTCTGAAGCAGGTGGTTTTTCAGTAATTAGGATGACTGTCTTTTATAAAGTTAAGCCTTAAGACTGTGACTACTTAAGATGCCAAGGACCAAAATGGCCATATAGTTCATTCAGGGACCGTTTAACAACCATTCACCTATAATGAGGCTTGAAGGCCTCATTTTATTAATTTGGTAATGATGATATTTACTGCATACTTTCTATATGACACATGCTTTATGTGTCTTTTGTCATATTCTCGAACAACCCAGTGAAGTAGGTAATATTAAACTTCAGAAAGGAACACACCTGCATTTACTAGGTTACACAGCTTGCAAGTGAGAGAGCCCAGATTTGAACTCGGGCAGGCGACCTGAGCAGATGTGCCCTTAACCACTTCCCACACTGTCCATAGTCCTGGGCTGGTACAGGGCCCGTAGACGGTCCAGTGTTTCTCGCTCTAAGCTTTCTCACACTAGACTTCTGTTTCCCAGGCTTGTCGCACGATTACCTTGATTGGGCAGATTCTTTCTAGAGATTCCTCTCCTTTTCCAAGCATGCCTTTCCTAAACGCCAGTTTTGGTCAGTAGGCAGAAAGAATATGTGTGTTTTGTCTTCTCTTTGCAACCTTGGGGAATTTAGGAATCGGTCAATGAGCATGTAGGGAAAGACCACGAGGCTTGTGCGATTGTGTGCAGATGCCTGGATGGGCTGTGAGCAGGAGCACTTGGGTCTCACCTGCTCCTACACTCTTTTTTTGCTGTCACCCCATCATCAGCCAGGTGCTTATGAAGCTAGGGGACACAAGGAGTAGCCAGATGGGCACTGATGGCTGAGTGAAGGGACAATTCTCCTAAGCAAAGGCTGAAGAAACTTACTCTCGACTCAGAATTTTCCACAGATGGTGCATTTGGTGTTTCTGGTCGCCCCCGTTGAAGTAAATATTTGGGACAGAAACCTGCCATGTTGTTTTTCCAACTCTGTTAATATTTTATATTAGTAGCGAAGATAGGTTTTTATGACATTCAAGCATAACTTTGAAACAAAACCTGGAGATTGTAGGCAGACTGCCTTTTGAAAAGACAGCCTGCTCATTTATAGTGGTTGCAATTTGCTGCCTTTTCTCACTTATTCTTGTAATGACCGATTACCTGTGGGGTTTACCAAGAGTCAGACTTTTTTGCTCAGGTTTATCTTGAGACAAGGCATGGGTATGAATTACACCATGAGAATCCCCAGTTAATGGAAAAGTAAAGGTTTTTTGACTCAAATTTACTGCTTGTAGATTCAAATGACAGCCATTAAGTAATGATCATGGGGTTAGACATCCACCGTGGAATTATTTGGCTCTTGGGTGAATTTTTTGATTTATTGCTGTTCATGGTGATACTGCTATAGGCAAAGGTGAGAGCAGTCTTCCTCACTGATTCTGATGTGTCCTAATTTCTACTCAGAGTTAGGAGAGAGAGAGAGAGAGAGAGTTTTCCCTACAATCTTGCTATTTAATGGCTGACCCTGTAAATATTTAATTATGTTTTGGGCTTCTGACCAGTCTGACCCTATAGACTGCTTATAATTTTGTGCTAAGCAACTTCTTATCATTTTAAAAATCCATAAGGCTTTCATCGTTCAAGTTTTCAGTGATACAAAGAAAGAAACTTTGTCTGTGTCGCTTCTGCATGTCAGGCACTGCACTAAGTATTTTATATATGTAATCTAATTTAAACTTCATGATGGCTTTTAAGGGTCAATATTATTATTTTTCTTTTTAAGGGTTAGGAAATTGATGCTTAATGAGAAAGCTTAAATAACTCACCCCTTGGAAAGAACAGGGGTTGGTAGGGGAGGAATGGGGATGGAGGTATGTATATGAAGAAATAAACTTACCTGTCTGGCTTCAAAGCCCAGTGAAAAAATCTGCCTTTTCCTGGATTGGAATAAGCCTCACTGACACCAGAATATATTCAGTGGACTCTTTAATACTTAGGCAAATATACTGTTATTAAAGAAATATCCTCTTTCTCCCTTTAGTCTCCAAGTGAAAAGATTGAAGCTGAAAGTAGATGACTGTTATAGCTCCTTGTGATCAAGATATACAGTTCTTAGACCACACATTCCTCCATTTACCTACCATATGGTTATTCCCCATCTTTATCTGCATTCCAATGCATTATGTCCAAGTCACATCCAGAGAAACTTTACAAGCGACTATGGTATTTCAAGGTAAACGAAAATTCGGATTTCTACCCTGGCTGCCACCCACTCCTCTATCCCCTGGTGATCTGTAAAATGATGGATCATTAACATTTAGCAATTTTTAGAGCTGTGCCTGTTAGCGGTGTCCTGAGGCTAAGACCTCCTTGGATATCCAGACTACTGGGTTGTTATGTAGTGTGCTGCCTTGCTCTCTAGCTTCCCAAAGCCATTCAGGCTTCGGGTTCTTCTCCCTTGGAACATCCTGGCGCGATGAGGTGAGCTCACTTCTTTGACATTTTTTGGCTGGATTGCCAAGTTAACCCGTTATGCACTGTCTTGCAAGTGCACATCTGTGTGTGTTTTCCTCGATCTATGTGCATCTTATAGCCCCAGCAATATTATAAGTGTCTGTGGTGAAAAGCTGTCTCATACATTTTGTTTCTTCCTGACACTACACAGATTTTTCCCTAAGCACATAGGTATTCAGTAAATGTTTGAACTACAGAAACTAGATGATTTCCACATTCTCTAACTGCCTTTTCTCAAGCTGAAATGAAGTATAGGAACAATTAGAATGTAAATTTTATGCAGAATTAAAATGTTTTCTTTTCTTTTTCTTTTTTTTTGATCACCCAGGCTGCAGTGCAGTGGTGTGATCTCGGCTCACTTCAACCTCTGCCTCCCAGGTTCAAGCGATTCTCTTTCCTCAGCCTCCTGAGTAGCTGGGATTACAGGCGTGTGCCACTGCGCCCAGCTAATTTTTGTATTTTTTGTAGAGACAGGGTTTCAACATCTTGGCCAGGCTGGTCTCAAACTCCTGACCTCGTGATCCACCCGTCTTGGCCTCCCAAAGTGCTAGGATTACAGGCATGAGCCACCGCTGGCCCGGCTCTAAAATGTTTTCAATAGGGAATACATTCGCATAGTTCAAAGTGAAAGAATATAAAAGGTATACAGTGGAAAAAAATCCTGTTCTCTGTTTCTCCACAAATAAGCAGCCACTTTATAGTTTTACGTGTATCCTTCCACGGTATGTTTGTTTTAAACAAATTATTTTCAAAAGTTTTAAATAAATAACAAATACTTACCTCATGTTGGAAAATGCTGTACTTTGCATACTATAGAACAATTATGTGCCTTCCTTTACTTAACTGTATAGCTGAGAGGTATTTCCAGATCCATTCACAGAGACCTCTCTCATTATTCTCTCATAGCTTGGTAGTATTCCATGACATAGATGTACCATAATTTATTTAACCTGTCCCATGCTAATGGACATTTGGGTTGTTTTCTGTCCTTTGCCTTCAAACATGCGGTGACATGTGGCATTTCACCTAGCTGCAGGTATGTCTGGAGGATACATTCCCAGATGGGGGATTGCTGGAGCCGGGGGAGGTGCGTTTGTGTCTGTGACAGGTCTGCCAATTGCTGTCCTCAGGGTTTTGCCACCTTTTTTACTTCCACAAACTCATTTCTCTGTGGCCCTGTTGACAGATTGTGTACTCAGAATTTTGAATTTTTGCCAATCTGTTGGGTGAACGATGGATATCTAAAGTAGTTTGAATTTACATTTATCTTCTAAGTACAGTTGGACTTATTTTCCTATGGGTTAAAAGCCATTTGTATCTCTTTTTTTGTGAGCTGTCTTCATACCTTGTCCCCTTTTAATAATTATTTCCAGCTCTGCATTTTTTCCTAGCTGATAGTTTGGCTCTGTGGGTGGTCGTAGTGTGGTATTTGCTTGGTCTGTTTGTTTCCTTTGCAGAAGTTTCCAATTTTTAGGTAATCAAATTTATCAAGCTTTTCTTCCATAGCTTTGGAATTTCAAAGTGTTAGGCCTTCCCTGCCCTATGGTTGGGTGTTTTCTTCTAGTACTGTTTTTCTTAAATCTTTGATTCATTCGAGGTCTGTGATCTGAGAGATGATTCCAGCTTTGTTATTCAGATGGCCTCCCAGTTATCCCAACATTTATGAAAAATTCATCTCCACTAAGTTGAGATGCCATCTTTATCGTGAACTAGATTGTGATTTGGATCATATTTATAGAATGAAATGTAAACACTGGACTAACAGATGAAGAATAATTGGTGGACAGCTTAGTTCATGCATACAGCCGACATTATTAAGCACTTAATAAATTAAACAATTGTGGTATGCCAGGCCTTGGGGATATAAAGATCATGAAAGCATCTCTTAAGAAAGTAACTGGATAATCAATATAATCTTGATGCAGTGGAATAAGAGCAGCATAGAGGCTGCCAAAGCCAGGGAGATGCTTCACAGAGCGGAGAACACCATGCTGAGTTTGAAGGTTCAGCAGAGGTTGACCGGCCAGGAGGAAAGCCATTCTAGGAACTAGACAGGTAGAGCTCTGCGAGTGTACATGGTGTCTGGGTTGCGGAGGGTGGCGGGCAGGATTTTGAATAGCTGTTCATGGCCATAGTGTAGGACAGGAGACACAGCTGGAGAAGAAACCAGAAGGGCAGCTAATGGAAGGGCAGTTCAGTGCGTCTTTGTGGGATTTGGGCACGCAGTGCTGTTACACCTCCCCGTACCTTCATCTCCCTAAAGAGATGAAGGGGAATGAGGTCCCAAGTGAATAGAAGCCAACACTTAGTTGTGTTCTGCAGGTCAGTTGTTGAGTTTTGACACCTGTTGCTTATTCTAGAGTGCTCCAAGCTCCCGAAGCCGAAGTCTCACTTTGCTCCCCCATGGAACACCCAATTCTGCGTCTCCCTGTAGCCAGAGACACCTCAGTGTGGGGGCCCCCGGTGTGGTCACAATCACGCATCACAAGTCGCCTGCAGCCGCCCGAAGAGCCAAGAGTCAGTATTCCGGCCAGCTTCACGAAGTCAGAGAGGTAGGCTTTGCTCTCCTACTAGCTTAAGCAGCCCCGGGGCGTTGGGGCCGTGACCGTTGCTCTGCCAACTTCTCTTCCTTTGCGCCGTCTTGATTTATGGAGAAAGGACCAGCAGCAAACCTCCCAGCCACACTGCTGTGACAGTCCCTCCTGGTTTAAAAATGTTAATTGTTGCCAGGCACGGTGGCGCACGCCTGTAATCCCAGCACTTTGGGAGGCTGAGGCAGGTGGATGACCTGAGGTCAGGAGTTCAAGACCAGCCTGGCCAACGTGGCGAAACCCCGTCTCTACTAAAAATAAAAAAGTTTACCCAGCTACTGGGGAGACTGAGACGGGAGAATCACTTGAACTTGGGTAGCAGAGGTTGCAGTGAGCCGAGATCGTGCCATTGCACTCCAGCCTGGGTGACAAGAGTGAAACTCCATCTCAAAAAAAAAAAAATTAATTGTTTATTTCTTAGGTTAAGCGAGTTGTTAGGGGACCTCTGTCAAAACTCAGAAAGCAGAGAAAGCAAGCCTACCAAAATATGGCTGTAAATGGAAGTGCAGTTAAATCCACAGTCGTAGCAGAGACTAGACCAAACTCCATGGAAAATAAGAAAATAACTTTGGGTGTTTTGAAACTCAGAAAGTATTAGACTTAACACACATTCCCCCTATATTCTACCTTGCTTCACTTTCTTCCTCTCCTCCCCTTCTTCCCCTCATAGACACACTCCAAGGACAGTGTTGGGTAGCAAAAAGAATTCTGTCCTCGAAGTCAGAAGACTTGTGTAAGAGCTAGTCTAACAGCTCCAAACCTCAGTTTTATACCTGTAAAATGGAAATAAAGCAGGCTTTGCCAACCTTCTTGGGGGAAATAGGAGGATCATTTGTGATCATGATAACTCTTTAGTTGGACCTTATAAAAGTGACTCTAGGTTAAATTTAAATTTTGCTTTTGATGCACTGGGAAGTCATCAGTTTGGGGATCCCAGATCCTTGGTAGTCCTGCCATCCTCTGCAGCTGTTAGAGAGAACAGACTGTCTCAAATAAATGATGCTGGTTTTGGTTGTCTGCTTCCTTTGAGTGCTGAGGTTTTTCACTCTGCAGCTTACATGGATACAGACCAGTTTGTTTTCCTCTTAAAGAAAGTGGCAGGGCTCTTTCTCCATGTCACACAGAATGAGATGCCTCACGCCTGTAATCCTAGCACTTTGGGAGGCCGAGGAAGGTGGATCACTTGAGGTCAGGAGTTCAAGACCAGCCTGGCCAACATGGAAAAAACCTGTTGCTACTAAAAATACAAAAAAACTAACTGGGCGTGGTGGTGCCTGCCTGTAATCCCAGCCACTGGGGAGACTGAGGCAGGAGAATCACGTGAACCTGGGAGACAGAGGTTGCAGTGAGCCGAGGTGGTGCCGTTGCACGATCTTGCTGCTGCTCGAGTTTGCATGCATCTTGCTTTGGTTTTTAAATGTCACAAGCCAGGTAGTGCTCTGTTAGCTGACTATCTTGGTTCTGAATCTGGCTCAGGAAGGACAATCTAAAATCTGAATCAAATCTATATATGCATGTCAAAGACAATTTGTTTCTTAAAATATTTTACATGTATAAACTGTCTTGCCTAATAAAGAAGTTCAGAGTCAGAATTCTATTGGAATTTTCAGGTAGAATGCCCACTTT
The DNA here is from genome assembly GCA_963574635.1 of Cheracebus regulus. NCBI lineage: Eukaryota > Metazoa > Chordata > Mammalia > Primates > Pitheciidae > Cheracebus > Cheracebus regulus. The sequence goes on from CAUYQU010056608.1 coordinate 39,172, forward strand.
GAAACAGTCACCCTGATGTGTTAAAAAAGAAAAAGTGGGCCGGGCACGGTGCTCACGCCTGTAATCCCAGCGCTTAGGGAGGCCAAGGTGGGTAGATCACTTGAGATCAGGAGTTCGAGACCAGCCTGGCCAACATGGTAAAACCCTGTCTCTACTAATAAGACAAAAATTAGCTGGGCATGGTGGCAGGTGCCTGTAGTCCCAGCTACTTAGGAGGCTGAGGCAGGAGAATCGCTTGAATCCAGGAGGCGAACTACAGGTGCATGGGAGGCTGAGATGGGAGGATTGCTTTAGGCCAGGAGTTCAAGACCAGCCTGGTCAACAAAGCAAGACCCCATTTCAAAAAGGAAAAGGCAAAAGTAGGTGAAACGCCTCTATAGCCATTTGGTTTGGTTTTTGTACTCCTGGGTGACAGTATATCTCTTTAGGTGATTGCTTTTTGTATATTGATAACTTTTAGTACTCAAAATTTAAGTAAGATTTTTGCGATACCAGTGCCAACATTGGCAATTGAGAGAATTTTAGGGTGCCGAGCCCCTTTAGAAAGAGTTTAAAGTTTCAGTCCTCAGACACCACGTGCACCTTCACTCCTGATAGGAGACGGGTAGCTGTCCTGTGGCATCTGTCATTTTGCGATATGGACAGGTCCATCTGGGGAAATTTCACTCTTACCGGAAAGTTCTGCAGTTATTAATTTCAGAGCATAAAGACCTCTGCTTTAAGGTTCCACTGTATTTATCTCTAAAATAACCAGAAGAAAATGGAATAGCATTTTTAACCCAGCTGTACAGGGAAGATAAACTTAAGACCACGGAAGCAATGGAGAAAATCATCATGCACAAGACAGATGTGCCTGAATATCAGGAGAATAAAAGAGAAATAGCCCAGCCAAAGGCAATAGAATAAATATTAAATGGAATGCCACAGCATGGGTGAAAATAATGGGATGGTTTAAAAGATTAAATGGTTATCATCCAAAATATAAAGAATTGAGATACCAAAGTTTGGAGGCCAACATCCTCTCAGGAAGTGGTTAGCAGAGATGAGTACGGGGAATTTGAGGGACAGTGTCACCATGAGGAACAGACATATCTTCTCTAGCAATTCAAGAAATGAGAATTAAGGCAACTGTTTGTGAAATTATCAGACTTAATTATAGCCCATTATTGGTTGGGGTTTTAAGAAATGTCGACTATACTGCACATTGTCTTTTCGCTACAATCTGGTGATATATCATAGGAACGAAACATAAAACAAACTGTGCATTGCCAGTGACCCATAAATTCCCTGCTGAGAACCATACCTGAGGGAGCAATTTATGGAACTGGGGCTAGGAGGAAGAAAATTAATGTGGCTAAAGCTGTTCATACCAATAAAGGCATAGATTCAATACAAGACATTAAGGGAATGGCTAAACAATAATACATTTTAGATTCTGAATTACTGTATAGTAATTTAAGAGTCATGTCAGCATTATTACCACATGGATAGGTATGCATGAAATGAGTAGGAAAATAAGTATACAGAATAATATATAATAATATATATGCATTCATCTTAATAAGCTCCAGAAGTTGTCTAAAACACTGGTTCCCAGAATTTTGGATTTTACTTGCAAGCTAAGTTTTAGAAATAGAATTTTGGAAGCAACATAGTATTGCCATTTAAAAATTTACCTAGCAAGGACATTTGGAAAGTATAGTCGTAATCTCTGGTTTCCACTATCTCATAGAAATATCTTAATGCCCCCAAAGGAATACAGTCTCACAATAAAGGGTGATTCATTGCATTGAAAAAGAAGTTTTATGTAGCGGGGTGCAGTGACTCATGACTGTAATACCAGCACTTTGGGAGGTGAGGTGGGAGGATTGCTTGAGTCCGGGGGTTCAAGACCAGCCGTGGCAACACAGGCTCCATTTCAACAAAAAATTAAAAGATTTGCTGGGTGTGGTAGGTGGTGCCTGTTGTCCCAGCCACTCGGGAGGCTGAAGTGGGAGGATTGCTTGACCCCAAGTGTTTGAAGTTGGCATGAGCAATGATTGCACCACTGCACTCCAGCCTAGGCGACTGCACATGGCTCTGTCTCAAAAAAAAAAAAAAAAACAGTCTTGGACTGAAAGAGACGTCCTCATGGATTCATTCTGGCCTGTGCATCTGTGTTTCTGATTTGTCATTGCCATTGCCACTCTCTTAGTTCATGCCATTGCCATTGTCACTCTCTTAGTTCATGCCTTTTTCTGTCTCCAGAAAAACCACCTTCCTAAATGGAAACATTTGATCATATCACCTTTCTACTGTGAAAACCCAAAAAACCCAAACCTTTTTGATTTCCTACTGTCCATAGGATAAAGGTCAAACTCTCCTGGGTGGCCCAAGTCTTTCTACCTTTTAAATGTGCTTACTAGAAAACGTAAAGTTATGTGTGTGTCTCACATTTGTGGCTTGGCTTATACTTCTCTAGGACAGCACTGCCCTAGACTGCGACCTTGCTTACTCACCCAGTCCTACCTTCCTTCTGCAGGTATTAATTGAGCACTTTTTATGTGCTAGACCATGGATACTATGTTAAAGGTCATGTCTTACTCATCTTTGCATCTTTCAATCCTTGCACAATCGCTAAGCATACTGGATGAACAGATTGATATAAGGGCTCATTCTCTAGCTGTTAGAGCTCTTTTAAATTGGCATATGGAGGCGTTCAAGGATTGCTTAGGTAACTATATGGATTGAATGTGAGACAGGACCTGGCAGCTGTTGAGGGTTGTCAGGTACTCATTTCATCTTCTCTGACTGATAGCATTGGGTGAGTGTATATCTAGATGACTATGTAACCATGGGGAAAAGGGATGATAGTATAAGCCTCTTACTGTGCCACTGGAATTATGTTATAAATAGAATCTAGTATATTTTAAAAAATTAATTGGATCCCCTCAGTTATTTAAGCATATGATGATTGAAATATACGGTATTTATTGTATTGTATATTTTTTCTATTTAAATTTTTGTTTTTAGAGTTGGGGGTCTCACTCTGTGTCAGGGTGGAGTATAGTGGATCAGTCATGACTTATTGCAACCTCCAACTCCTGGGATTAAGCAGTCCTCCTGCCTTAGCCTCTTGGTAGCTAGGACTACAGGTGTGCACCACCATGCTCAGCTTTTAAGCTATACTTTAAAAAATATATTTAAGACAGCTGATGGGTTGTCACTGTTTTTCCAGTTAAAATTTACCCTTGATGGGATGACAAGTGAGTCACCTTGGTAATTGAAGATTGCTGTAGATATCCTCTAGATAAGATGAA
>CAUYQU010056611.1:0-29784 GCA_963574635.1 Cheracebus regulus
TTTTGCCATGCAAAAGCTGTGGAGTTTTATTAGGTCCCATTTGTCTATTTTGGCTTTTGTTGCCAATGCTTTTGGCGTTTTGGTCATGAAGTCCTTGCCTACACCTATGTCCTGTATGGTTTTGCCTAGATTTTCTTCTAGAGTTTTTATGGTGTTAGGTCTTATGCCCACTGGGTTTAAGGGTAGAATTGGGAAATATAACCAAGCCTTCAAATTTTTTGTTCAAAGCTTTCAAACATTTTCTCTGGTGGACGTAGTATAGCATAAATCCTGAATCTTGAAAAAGTTAAGCTAGAATCTGTGACTACTGAGAGACTGTTTCATCTACTAAGCTGCTTCTCGAGACACTGTAGGGAACAAGGATCCAAGGCTGGGTCTTGGCCTGTGTGGTCTACCACTAGGAACACGACCTGAAGAATTGCCAGTGATAAGAGCCCCAGGACACCAGGTTAAGATTTAGTGCTACAGCAAGGAACTTGTGTATTCGGATAGACTAAGCTGACAGGGATAATTACAGAGGAAGGAAAACATACTCACACACACACACATACATACACAAAACTGCTATGCATATTTAGTACTGCAGTAATGCATTCTGTGCTTTTATGATTTTATTCAAATTTGGTTTTATTTTACATTATTTAAAAGGAAGTCCTATAAAAAAGGTGGAACTTCATAATGGTATTTGGAAATACCTTAGGAATATGTAAGAGGATATTAGATAAAATAATACAGTTATACAAATGAATTCTCATTCGGACAAAAATGAATCTTATTTTTTATTTGTTTTTTTGATATCTCACTTGCTTACAAGTAAACAAAGCAACAGCCTTTTGCTTGTACTAAACTTTCATTTGCTAGAATTTTTAATTAAAATTTTTATTATTATTTCATACAAACAGCCAATCATTAATATGGCTTAGTTTAATGCTTTATGTGGCTTAGTTTAAAATTTCAATCATTTGTGGAGAAGTAATCCTTAGGCAAACTATTTCTTTCATACTAAAATTAAATAATAACTTTATCTGGTTTTCATTCACTTTCACTGTATAAACAGTTGCAGATGATATATTATTATTGTCTGAGAATAGGAAAAGAAAAAAATAAAACGGGTATATCTTGCAAATATTAACCTATTTGACATATATATGTCAAACACATATATGATTCTAAGGTCAATATTCACTAGACGTTTAATTTACCTTGATAACATCAAATTATATTTGCCTTTGTCTGTAATGACAAGTATCACTGAGTGTTCCCTTTTGGTAAACATTTTAACACATATGTCTAGAACAACTGTACTTAATACTCTGATATTTACCACTGCCTTTCAAGTACATCTGTTTTTCCCCACTGTATGCACCAAGGCCCATCCAGTATAGCACAGTGAATTCACAGGTTTTTTTTTTTTTTTAACTTTTTAAAGGGTTGTATCAGATTATTAGTCATTTTAAATTTTCAAGGGAACACAGCAGCGTCTCAGAAACTACTTTCTTGAAGTAGTTCATAGTTAAGCATTAGATCACTGACTGTACTTTTAGTGGTGTCTTCTTGTTGTTAGCCTGGGTTTTCAGAGACAGCTAACATGAAAGGCAAGTACTTTGAGGAAAAACAGTGGAGAACAGAAAATGATGGTGACAGAATCCAATCTGATTTGGAAGCGTGAGAAGTTGCTCTATGCCATAGGTGTTAAGTTGTTCAGAAATAATACTTAGTAAATTGTTGGGCTTAACTCCTATACATGAAACGATAAGGTATTTCTTTTGGCTTAGGGTTGCATTGACAAAAAAGTAAAAAATAAAAATATGAAAGGATTCCATGAACAGAGAAAATGTAGTAACCTCTGAAATATGTAGTATTTCATTTGTAATGCAAATGAACTTAAAAATAGATGCTTATTTTCTAATCTATCCAAAATGAAAACTTCTTTTAGTGTTAATGTAGTAACTAGTTTTCTATGTTTAAATCCAATAAGATTTTTCCTTTTAAAATAAATTGACAGCATGTATCCACAAAATTGTTATGATTTCTACAGAGAGATACTTTGTGATAAGACATATATATTATAGACACACACACATACATGCATACACATACACCCACATACACAGTCACATATATGGAATGGTACTGACTCCAGTTGCTGTGGCCTCTTAGGGTCCTAAACTATGAAGAAAACAACAATGTATGACTAGGAAACCAAACCATACAACTCTACATAAAATTATGTAGATAATTATAAACACAAGAAAATAAATTTATCTGGTTCTGTTTCCACTTGCTGTGTTGGGATTATAGCCAAATACTTCTCAAACAAATCTAGGAAATTCAGGGGTTGTTTTGAATCTTCTCTATAAATTAGTCTCCTTGGGCATTTCCTGGCAACTGGAAATTTTCTCTTCTATTCCACCTGTGCTCTCGTGCCTGGAGAAACTACTAAGACACTTGTACCTGGCAAAGGCACTGGCTCCACTGTGATGGGGCCGGGGCTGCCATCTGTGCCCATGACTGTAATGCCTGAGCCTGGGACTGCTGCCTGGGCTGAGGACATTTTTTCTGGAAGCACTAAAAGCACTAGCATGACTTCTGGATCCCACCAGGGTCAATGACTGACTTGTATATTTCACATGTACTCTCAAAGTTTGATTATAATGTTAATATAGTTTTAAATGAGTTTTCTTGTTCACTAAGTGCAAACCCAGTACTCCAAGGGTCAAGTAGGAATACATTTGTCATAAGGTAAAATCTGAATAACATTCACTGTATTTAGTGTTACTCCCCAACATCAAAGAATCTTTTATTTTAGTACTTTGTCAGTTTTTTTAAGATGAAGTATTTTCTGGAATGATCTTCTCTTTCTCTCTCTGTTTCTCTCTGTGTGTCTGTGTGTATGTGTGTGTTTCTATATATATATATGTATATATATATATATATATATATATAAAGGCTATGCTTAAATATACGTGGTAGATCTCTTTCTCACTCAGGTTAAAGATAGATAAATGTATGCTAGATATGTATGTGTCTATCTATCTATATAAAATCATAGGCCCTTTGAACAAATATGAAATACTTACATTACATGCCTATGCCTCAGAAAAATTATATCTCCAACTTGCATTTAGGCATACATGCACACACACATGCACACCATAATTAATATGCATTATTTAAATTTAAAAACAAATCACGCTACACGTTGAATGGTCTGTGAATGTGAAGATGTATGTTTGCAGGGAGCCCTCTGTGCCCGCTTCATTACCAGGTTTCTGGCAGGCTGCGTGCTTCTTCCTCAGCCTGAGTGCTTCTGTCATGAGGATCCTTGTAATTGAGTGTTCAGTCAAGAAGAAATGTAAAACCACATGGGTTCCAGGCATTCGTTTAATTCAGTGAGATTATAATTATGAAGAAGAAAATTGCTTGTAATATTGCAAGAAATATATTTTGTTCTTAAAAAATAAAAATTAAGAAAAATAAACTTTTAAAGGGAAAGAACAGAAAGGTACTTTCTGCCTGAAAAAACATTTTGAAGATGTTTAAACAGAGATTATAAGCCTTTGGTGCTTTAGTGACATTTCTAAAACCCGTTCTCACAATGTCACCCAGAACATGACTGTGCATTGTCTCAGATGTGCGAATGGATTACAGAGTATAAGAAGTTTCCAACTACATCTGACAATGGCCTATCCATATGATAATTAGGAAAATTTATCTACCAAACATATGCAGAGTTAGATAGATATTGGTAAGGTTAAAACATACCTATCAAATATATTTAGGTACATAAATATATTTATGTTTCTAACAGTAAGGTCAAAACACATGTATAAATTCATTTATACATACACACTCGTACACAAATATACTCACAACTGTAAGATACAAGGCTTTGTTTGTGATACAATGATCAGAAAATTTATTATTGTTTTCAGTATTTTGAGCATCATTATATTGCTAGAAATTTCCTACAATAAGTTTGTCATCAAAAAGGACATCAGGACTGAGACATGGAAATTGCTTCTTTATAGAGGATTTCACTTTGCTACCTCCAGAATTAGGAGAACATTAAGTCATTTTTCTCAGAAAACCATTTAATGGAAACTTAGGTCTGCTTTATTCTGTCAGGTGAGAATATTTTGGTGTTTTTCTATTCCTAACATATTACTATATCCATTCAAAACCACAGAGAGATCATAGTTACATGACATGTTAATCTCTTTATATTACCTGATTTTAGGAGTCTATCTCCTATTTTACATATTCCAAATTTATATTATAGGAAAGAGCCTCCCAAACCTAATGTTTTAACAGAATGTAACTCATCTAGTCATATTGCTGAGGTGTGACTACCCCTATCAAATTGGAGCGAATTTGGCCTCGCATAGGAGAATCCCTCCCAATGTGCCTAGGTGTGCTTTGGTGATATGAAGACAGTGGCTGGAGAAATCTATCATTGGCTGCAAAATTCTTGCAATGATCACTGCAGACCTCCCAAAGAATTCAGAGATGCTGCCCAATCACCTTTCAGGAAGTGCCATGAGAGGTAATTAATTTGTGAATGGAAAATAAAGTCATGTATTTGTAATTTTAGTGAAAAAGTAGAAGTGAAGAAACAGAAGATGACAACGCTGACCTCCTGTCAGAGCCTACACACCATAACTATGATTATTCTCTGCCAGATAGAAAATGAACTACTTAGATTAATGACACCGGCAGCCCTATTTTGACATTTAGGTGCAAAACAGAAGGCTGGAATCCCTAGCTTCTGAACAGAAAAGAAAGTTTAAATGTAGTTGTCTGTTCTTACATTGGCTGTGAAATGAAGTATAGGGTTACTTGCTAATTCAACTAAGAGCAGTGCCAGACAATGAGAGGAATCTACTCTGATCCCCACTGGAAATTTGATAACTGACAGGGTGGCAAACTCTTATTGTTGCCAGGCCCTCATTTGAGCCATGGAGAAATGGTAAATCAGAGGCATGGACAAAATCATAGAGCTGCATAAGACAGAATTAAGTTGAACATTTTGGTTAGTTCATTAAAACTGTTCTAGGAGCAATTATTCCATTTATCAGCAGGAATGAGCCCAGCCTACTAGTCCAAAACCACCTCATCGTAGCTCATCTGACTGCAAAACTGCACACAGTAGTGACCTAAGTTCAGGTGCAGAAGCCCTAAATGACACATGGTGGATGATACCACACCCAATAACTATTTCTGTCTAATATTAGCTTTCTCGTAAAAGTAATTTTCACATACAGCATCTGGACTTTTTGATAAAATCAATGCTATTAATTATTCAATGAGTAGTGCAAAGGTGGACTAAAGGAGAGTAGCAAGTCAAATATATTTAGCCTTAGGAAATATTAGTAATTAGATTTATTTTATAATTCAATTTAATCTTTGCATATATAGCAAAGCAGACTGCAAAGCTGGCCATGATTTTGTGGCCATTTGACCAGTGACATGACGGAAGTTATCTCCTGAGGAAAGGTAACTCCACCCAGTCACAAGCAGGGACAAAATGCTGCGATTGGCAGGTACAGAGAGAGCTGGAGGAAAGCACAGGGAAACAAAGCAGGCCTCTATAAAAAGCATCAATTTAAGAGCTCTGAATGCTCCTTGAAACAAAAATTGAAAGATGATGAATGATTAGCACTTTATGTTTTGGTCATTCTAAGGTGCCAGGTGTTGAAAGCTGCCCAATAAATGCTCCAATATTGAACTGTCCATATTAGCTTCCCTCTTCCCATGGGAAAGCCCAAGGAAGTAGGTGGGCACAGCTGTAGCACTGTTCTTCCTAGCACTCTCTCACCTGAGAGAACAAAATCTATGAACCAAAATGAATCCATGAGAGGAACATCGATTTTCCCTTCTTCATAAGACAACTCTAGAACACAGACAACAAAAAAGTGAAATCTTACAAACTAATCAGACATGAGAACATGAGACTCCAACCTTCAATTATAAGCAAATAGAAATCTGAGGTGAAGGCCTAATCTGCATTGTCTGGTGCTCTTCACAACTTTCTTTATACTCAATAGGCACAACTACAATGCATGTTCTCATAAATGAAAGCTAAGTGATGAAAACACATGGACACATAGAGGGGAACAACACACACTGGGGCCTATCAGAGTGTGGAAGATGGGAGGAGGGAGAGGATTAGAATAACAACTAATGGATACTAGGCTAAATACCTGAGTGATGAAAATAATCTATACAACAAACCCCATGACACAAGTTAACCTGTGTAACAAACCTGCACATGTACTCCTGAACTTAAGAGTCGAGAATAAATACATAAATACCCTTTTCACTCTGAAATGATGCATGCAAATATATGATAATTCATGCTATACTCATGAATATTTTCTTATTAAATATTAGTACAAAATTTTAAAATAAAAGGTGGCCCCTGGAAAATGTGTGAGGATCTATCTTTGATATTAGATCAAACTTCCCTACAGACTGTTGCAGAATCTTCACTTTAGGTTAAGTTCATTTCCTTAACATTGTTGCCTATTATATCCTTGTTCTTATTCATGTTATTAATATTTTAAACTTCTATTGTCTGAGATTACCCAAACCAGGAAACATACATAAGTTATCCTTTTGTTTATGCTCTAAGTTATCAGGCATCTCTACTCCTGTTCTTAACTTTGATTCCAGGTTGCTTCAGGAAGGTTAAACGATTTGGAAAGAAACATGTCAAAGACAAAGGTAGGTGCTTCATAAATTCAAGTCAAATGAAGAATGAAAATAAATTTAACAAGAAAATAATAGATTTTATTATGTAGTATTAGAAATGAAACTAAATATTGTTATTTCTGATAAGATGATTAAAATTTAGTAAAATAAAACATTAGAAATAATCTCATCTCTAAGGTATTTAGGGTCTTTTGTTTGCAAATAACAAAAAATTACTAAAACTGACTTAAGCAAAAAGGAAAGTTTATTAGTGCATAGAATTCAGTGAAAGGTTTATTAACAAAATGACTAAAAGTAGAGTAGTCAGAAAAAAATAGGAACTGGATACTGACATACCGATAAGAAGGAAAGCTCTTATTAAGTCACCGGTGACTGAATAACTCAGTGAATGGAGATGTGATGACTTGCTAAAGGGTAAATGTCAGAAGTCTCTTAATATCTGGTTCAGTCTTCTCCCTTTGAGGAATCCCTCTCAGAGATCATGAGCCATGATTGGGAGGGAGTGTCTCCCATTAAAAAAAAATACACACACACACACACACACACACACACACACACACACACAAAAGACAAGCAAACAACAACAAAAACTAAGTGCATAATTTGGCATTTTGAGGTTTTAGATATAATTTATTTCAGTTACACTCTGATATTCAAATCTTGGAATGGATCATGGTGAATGTTATAGCCACTGTTTAAATGTTACCTAGCCTGTGGCTATAACCTTAAGGATGGTATTCAGAAGAGATTCCATTGACTACCTAGCTAAATTCCAGAGTATTCTAACCTCAAAAGCCTATTAAAGGGATAGTTAAATTAAGACAAACAGTAACCACATCAAGGAAATGTTATGAAAGGGTAAAATCTAATTCAAATTTAAGCCTCAATGCATTTATATAAGGGCTGACCACAAAATTTCATAAAAGAAAGCTGAGCTCAAGTCTTCCATGTAAGATCCTACTCATCCTAAAGTAATCACTCTCTGGAAACTCTATTGTAAATAAAAAGAGATTTACTGCTTTGGAGTGAAGCAATAGTCCAAAGAAGTGAGTTGTTAAATACTTTCTAGATTCTTCTTTACTTACTCTCCTTTCAAGATACAGAATAGAGTTTGTCCAACTATTTAACTATTAGTACAGAGTAAGCGGGAAGGGTTTCAAATTATTCATCTGCAGTATGATTAAAAAGATAGATGGATACCTAATAATAGATGAATAGGATTAAAAAAACATAAGATAGCAATTATGGAAAAGAACATTTAAAATGAAAAAGAACACCTACAAGTGTTTTAAAAAAGTAAGAATGATAGGAAGTGACAGGATGAGAAATATTTAAGGAAAAGCAGATAAAAATCAAATTCTACACTTTTCTATTTATTCTTCACTGGACCTGAGCATGAATATAGGTAGTTTTCCCTGTACATTAGGGGCTCCATTCTGAAGGCTCCCACATCATGTAAAGCAATGATCAAATAAATTTATGTTTTTTAAAAAATAGCACTTTTATCCAAAATGAAAAGCTAAACTAAAGGACTTGATCTGGTATGTCCAAATGTGCTTTATGATAGAGCATCTCAGTATTAGTGTGACCCCTTTGCAGGCACAGGAGCTTGGAAAACCATAAGGCTATGCTACAGGAAAAGAACTTTTACTATTCAGCTTACTGCGTATCTAAGAGCAATTGAAAACATGTCCTTTTTGAGCAGACAATTAACAAAGGAAAAAGAGAAGAAAAATGGATATGGGGAAAGCAAATAAGGAAGTGAAAAAAAGAACAAGCGTGCCAAGTGAATAGAGACTCTTACACCTAGAAGAAAACATTAGGGCTTGTGAATACGTAACCGCCTCCCAAACTTCCATGCCCACCCCCTAACTGAGAACAGACACTCTCAGGCAGGCTTAACTTGAAAGGAGAAAATCATCTTACTTTAATGCCTATGGGAAGTCTAAGTGGAGATCATGAAATGTAGAAAATATGTATCATATATAAGACTGTGTAGACCAGCTTTCAGCAGGATAATGTAAAAGCAAGACACATCAGTACTCATTACCTAAATGAGCTCAGCTTGACTCTTTCGTTTGGGATGTAACTTGTTACCAGGGTTGATGAACTAAAAAAACTTAGAGGTGTTTAGAAAATTCAAGAGAGGAATATTTGCTGTCTGTAAAAACATCATTGTAGTAATAAATTTAAATTTAAACGTAAAAACTTTAAAACTTTTAAAACTGATTTTCATGCTGAACTTATGAGTCAGATGATACTGTTTATACATGTACTAGAGACAGATGTATATATTTAGATTCCATATTAAGTTTACAAATTATTGAGAAGTAGAATCTATAGATTGTATCTTACTAAATTTTGTATACCCCATGTATAAAACTAACATTTTAAATGTTTTATAGTTAGAGCATATCCAGGTCTGGGGAGAACAATGCTAACATGTGGCCAGCCAGTCTAATCCATTATAGATGAATAGTACATCGCACACTGCAAATATATGTGTGTGTGTGTGTGTGTGTGTGTGTGTGTGTAAACAATACATTGTATATTTAGCATCAATTAAGAGATGTTTACCCTCTTGCTATCTTCAGGAGCTATAAGTGGTTTGCCAGCAGTTGCTCGTGCACTCCCCGCTTACAGAAACTCAGTAGGCATTGTGGTAAAGGATACTGTCTTTGCAAATAAACTTCTATTTATTATGTTTGCACCCATGGGCAAGTTTTGTAACCATCTGTTTCTCAGTTTTTCCACCAGTAAAATTGTAATTGTAGCATAACTTATTACTATCGATATTATAGGACTAATGTGATGGAATAAATTAATTACGTTGCTACCTACATGGAATAATTTTTAACCACTCAATAATATTGAGTGCATATAGGAAGGACTCAATAAAGTTAGTTACTATGTTAGGAATGAAAGTAATACTATGATTAGGGAAGAACAGAATAAGAACTTAGGTCTTGCATGTACTCTGATAATGTTTTTAAAATGAGAATGTGGGCACTCTTCCAGTCATAAATGAAGTTACTTTCTTGAATCAATAGTAATCTGTCAGTATCTTAAAACTCCATGCTAAATAAAAAGAGATTTACTGTTTTTGGGTGAAGCAATAATTCAAAAAAATATGTTGTTAAATATTACCTAGGTTCTTCCTATCACATATCAGAATAACCTCTATCATGGGGAAAATAGCTATTTTGACCTAAATAAACACGGTTTCAGGTTCTAAGTATTTTTAACATTACAATGCAAAATGTTCTTCAAAATTGGATTCAGAAGAGTAGATGCATATTTAAGTATCTTTATTCTGGTCAATAGGCTTCAAAAAGTATAAACATTTAATTTAACCTTATAAAAGTGAATTTCAGAGTATTAGTCAAATTTATTTATCACTTGAAAAATTTCATATTTTGGTTAGGATATTTTGAAAACAAGGAAAGAAGATACTGCATGTACCTTCAGATGTTTATGTGCGTGGGGGAGAATTTGTAGCACTAAAAACAGTATGTATACACAACATTGCATCACTCTCTCATGGCTACTGTAACAAATTAGTACACATTTGCCAACTTCAAACAACAGAAACTAATTTTCTTACAGTTCTGGTGGCCAAAAATCAGTGCTGTGGTACTAAAATCAAGCTGTTAGCAACTGTGTGCTCCCTTCAGGGGCTCTAGGGCAGAATCTATGTCTTGCCTTTGCAAAATATCCTTCAAAATTGGATTCAGAAGAATAGATGCATATTTAATTATATGTAAATAGCTTATGGTTAGCATAAGCTATTTAGGATCTGGGTGTTGTTGGAGCCACTGTTCAGCTTACCACTAGCATAAAAATATTATGGGGGAAATAGCTAATTTCTCAGACATTATGGTAACATTGTTACTCTGGTTAGCATAAGTTATTTTTACAAAGCCAGGAAGTTGAGGGTCATGGTGCCCATTTATCTTGAGAGTCAGAGGAGCAGCATCTTCTCTCTCTGACTCTGCCAGTCTCTGTTCCTATCACATGGCTGGTTTCTCTTCCATTTTTAGTCAACTGACTGGCCCTGTGACTTTCTATTGTAGAAATACTAAGATTGTATTTAGGTTCCACCTGAGGATAATCTCTCTATCTCAATATCCACAATTTAATCACAGTGGCAAATATGCTTTTTCTTTTTCTATGTGCTATAAGAACCACAGGCTCCAGGATTAGAATCTGAGCATTGTTGGAGCCACTATTTATGCTTACCACTAGCATAAAAATATTATCGGGGAAAAAGCTAATCTCCCAGACATTACAGTAACATTATTACTCTGGTTAACATAAGCTGTTTTTTAAAAAGGCCAGAAATTTGAGGGAAACCACATATAGTTATAGCTTGTGCTGCATAAATCAACAGCAAAAAAAAAAAAAAAGTTTTATTCAGGGTATTATTAAAACAGCCAACAAATATAAATCAGTATAATTAATTTTATATTATTGATTTCTGTTTATTTGTAAAGTCTATTCATTTTTACAATTCTTTTTAATTTTAGCATTTGCAAGGATAATCGAAACAACAAAAACTTGAAATTCGTTATCATTTCCATGGTATATGGCTAAAGTTCAAGGAAATGATATTTTATACTTGCAAACCGTTTTTGTTTAGCCATCCTCTTGGGAGTATTTGAGTTGCTTATACATGCAAAATAAGTTCTAGTTTGTTAGAAATTCGAGTATTAAGCAAACAACAAAAGAAAGTTTAAAAAGTAGCCTTGAATATGATGTTTATGAATGAGTGGTATGTCAGTCCAGGTTACTATCATAGAATAACACAGACAACATGGTTTAAACAACAAACTTTTTTTTCTCATAGTTCTGGAGACAGGGAGTCCAAGTTTGGGGAGCAGCATAGTCAGGTTTCTGGTGAGTGTCCTCTTCCTGGCCTGCAGATGGCTGCCTTCTCCTGTGACCTCACATGGCTAGAGCGAGGGAGCCTGGATCTCTCTTCTTCCTGTTGTAAGGACTCTAATCCTACATGAGGCTCCCTACCTGTATATTTTCATATCAATGTGACCACCTCCCAAGGGCTCTACCTCCAAATATCATCACGTTAGGGATGAGGGCTTCAACATAGGAAGTGGGGGTACGGATACATAAACATTCAGTCTCCGAGTGGAAAGCAAATTCCTCCTAAAATGTTTGCCTTCAGAAAATGTCTTATACCACAGATTGCTTAGAACAGTCATCCCCAACCTTTTTGATACCAGGAACTGGTTTCATGGAAAGCAGTTTTTCCAAGGACAGATGTGGGTGGGGGATAGTTTCAGGATGAAACTGTTCCACTTCAGATCATCAGGCATTCATTAGATTCTCATAAGGAATGTGCAACCTGGATCACTCACATGTGCAACTCACAATAAGGTGCCTGCTCTTATGAGAATCTAATGACCCTGCTGATCTGACAGGAGGCGGAGTCCAGTGGGTAATGCTTACTCACCCGTGGCACACCTCGTGATGTGTGGCCTAGCAGGTCATGGACTAGTACCAGTCTATGGTCTGGAGGCTGAGAATCTTTGGCTTAGAACACGTACTTAGAATAAAAAATATTTGAGACCCATTCTTAAACCTTCAATAATTAGCATCCAGTATGTGCCATTTCTTAAACAGTAATAAAAAATGTTGACTCTTTTTTTTTTTTTAATTTTTGAGGGAAATTAGTCATTAAAAATGACAAGAGCAGTAAAAACCATATTCTTAAAATTAGGAGAACGAATATATTCAAAATTTGTTTTCCATCACCAGGAATAATATGTTTAATATTAATAATTATCATATTGAAAAATTGAAATGGTATACATCTGTTCATTACAAAAATGCAATATTAGTCAAGTGCTAAAGCTTAATAATTGTATTTCTGAGTGCACTATAAAAATGTTTGAAAAAGTAAATTGTTTTTCTTTTCATAATGAGGGGGCTTTGATTGAGTTAGTTCTTGTTGATGAGGGTCCTGACATTAGTAACTTTTTTCCATAGAGTAATTAAAGAATATAACTGGGTGGGTAACTATTATATTAGCTATGATTCTTCAAATTAATCTGTTAATTTAACAAGGGATCTCTACTTAACAGGATCTCTATTACTTAAATAGGTAATAACAATGGAATTCTTCATCATTCTTCATAAAAACCCAGCCAACCATTGTCAAATTAATTTAATTTGCTTAGTGAAATTTAGATGACCTTCATAAAATATCCTGTAAATTTATCTAGTTATATTCTAAATAAGAAGTTTAATCAAGCTGTACTACAAGAAAAATCATTTTCTTTTCTTTTGAATTTCACTTGATTAGGAAAGGTAGAAAGATACTACAGAATGTGCAGAGCAGTATAATATTAAAGATCCTTCATTTAGAGCATGTATTCTGCTGCTTTGATTCATTTTTGGGATGAAGCCTATAAATAAATATGTATGTAAACAAAATACAGCATTTTCACTTAGATGATTCTAAAGTTGTCTAGTTATCCAGCAAAAATGGCGTGCATATGTGTGCATATATGTATATACACATATATAAATATACTGTATATATGTAATGTAAATGTATATGTATACATAGATACAACCTTAACATTTTATATGAACTTACCATTTGTTGACTTACACAGTTTTTCATAAAAGAATAAGACACAGATTAAAGATAGACTGGAAACTGCAATATAGCATCTCTCTAAGATGTATTACCATTAAAATAAAAGCTATGCTCATTAATTTATAAATAGACTTTCATCAAGAATAGATAGGTGAAATGCTTTTCAGTTTCCAGGTATTTTGGGATTGATAGTGTGATGACAGTGTCTTAAATGTGACAGTCACACATGAAGAATGACACTAACCCCATCATGAGGTTAAGTTATTAGAATTAGAGGAATGATTTTGTCATTTTATACCTAAAATAACCTAACATCTTACACTTGAATAAGACTACTTATAAATCTGTTTGTGCTAGTTCATGACAGTTTTTTCATAGAACATAGCATTAGCTAAGGTTCTGCATCAGTTAATAGAGTATTGGGTGGTTTAACTCGGTCTTTTCACTGAGAATAATTTAAAAGCTTTACAAAATAAATAAGGTATCTTGGTAGTCATATAAGATACTCCACAATTACCAGGGAAATTCTAGACTAAAAACTGATCCTGCCAAGAAAGCACACATATTCTGATCCAAGAAAAATAATGCTGCAAAAATTAGCTTTCTTTTTGATGGCCTCCTGAGTCTAGGGAGATTAGTGTGCAAGATTGGGGAACAGCAAAAAAAAAAAAAAGAAAAAAAAGAAATTGTGATTAAACCATTATTCTATCCAAAATAGACTAAGATAAAGATGTAACAGAAACTAAATAGCTCTAAAGTGCTGATCTATTGCCTTATGTGGCATCACCCAAATGATTTGGAAATCTTTATTAAAATTAAAATAACATTGTTCTTGATAAACAGACTCTACATATGACATCGAGGTAAAGAAATGTCTTCTCTTTTACAGGAAAAAAGTACATAGTTATGTCATTTATTAAATAAAAGAGACTTGAAACTGCAGTAACTGATTTCTGCAAGATTATTGCCGATGTCTGGAAGTCTGAAGGGATTAAGGAGGTGAGGCTCTTTATTGTGGCTTTAGTATATGTAGAGACATGTGTGACTGTGATTTATATTTGAGTATCTGTGAGTCAAGACATTCCTAAGGGGGTAACCATTGATAAAGAGTTATAATCACTGCCATTGGCTTGACCTAGAAGGCCAACTAATGTTAATGCCTCAAGATTCTATACGCTGAGGCTAATTGTTGCTGAGGGCATCCAGTGGTAAGATGACTGGAAAGGTACCGACCCTTAGATCTTTTCCTTTGTGAGGGATGTCCTAGTTACGGTGTGAAAAGTACCAACTCTCCACTGGTTTCATCTTGTGTAATACCAGTGATATCAAGTGTGAAGTGTATGAATTTCTATTGTCACTTGCTGTCATCCCAAGGATATTCCCAGGTAGCCATGGTATCTGAAAGACGAATGACATTTTCTGGCACCATGGCATCTGTAAAGAACTGAGTAAAGGTGTAGTTTACTCAGGTGTAATTTACCTCCTCTTGCCTATGGGAGATAATCAGAGTTTGGCTCCATCCTGCAGCAGAGTCCTCAGTAGCTGTGCTGAGCTTGTATGGTGCTGCTTCTATGACCCAAGCCATAATGTGTAACTGGAAAGATAGGATCAAAGGCACAGAATCTGTGAGATCCTTTGTCTGTAGGGGATCCCAGTTTGTAACAAGCAATTGCTGCTCTAATTATGTATATAGCTTGGAAGCAACAAGGCTAGTTTCTTTCAGAACGAGACTGTGGACAACATGTGGTCATCATGGGTGATCCAGATACTACAGAAGATAATGAGAGCAGGTTTTTTTAAAGCTTCTACAATGAAGAGGATATGGAGAAACAAATGGGAATGCCTGCTGTGTTGCATTTTGGATAGAGTCTAGAAATTTTGTTGGCAAAAGCCCTATTTCAATGGTAAGTAAATTTAAAAGTAAGAGTATTAATTGGCTTAAGTAAAATGTTTATATGAAGAATATATGTTGCACCCAAAGAACAATAAAAGCCTAAAATACATCAGGATTATTTTCACATTGCAGGTGTTTTTTGATCAGGGATAAAACAACCATTAGCTCATTAAATATTTTTCAGGGATTTGACTGCAGTGGTTGGCCCAGGAACTATGTGTGGAGCAATAGCCCTTTCTCTTTTTTTGTGAGCTTCTCTATGGGTATGTCAAACAGATCTCTTTGGGTGAGGATGCCATCAATATAATGTCATGTTTGTAAATGTCAAATGTTTCATTTAATTTTAATGTATTACATATTGTATCAGAGCAACCGTGACTGTCAGAGATATTGAAGAAAGCTAGATATTGTGAAGATCTTGTTTACAAACATGATTTCAAGGCCTGTACTAACACCCCATGGATAGTCAGGTAAAGGCATATTGTATCTCGTTGGAGGGAAAGGCAAATTGTAGGTAGAGAGCTGTTGAAATAAGCTTTGATCAGGATACATTATTGAGAAGTGTATTAGGAAAATATTTAATTTCACTGATTCGACTGTTTTGATAATTTTGATTTTTAGTATTGGTATCCAATAGATGAAGCCGTAGCATTAAGGCTACCATAATATTGTGTGAGATGCCATTTATTTGTTCAATATTTAAGAACAGGCACTCCAGCCTGGGCAACAGAGCAAGACTGTCTCAAAAAAAAAGGAAGACACAAGACCCAGGACACTTTAAGAATTTTCCAGTCCTGTAGTCTTGTCCCAAAATGTCAATTACCCAAAATGCTGACTTAGATAATTTAGTTTTATAACAGAGGCTTGGCGTAATTCAGCAAATGAGGCACAACCTAGCACAGCATACAAATAATAAACAACAATAAAAAAGAAACAATGTTATAATTTTGTTGAAGGACACAAAATGGAAGTGGGAATTTAAGGCCATCGAAAAAGATACAACATATATAACTTAACAATAAATAATATCCAGACTCTAGAAGAAATTATTAAAATAATTAACAAATAAACAACAGGACAATGGTCAAAAGCTGTATAGCTCACAAGGAGAAAAGATGAGTGGTCAAAACTAAGGAAAATTTCTATCTTTGTTAGTAGCTGCATAAATATAAACTGAAACGCAATGAGATAGTTATGTACATAAAACTGACACACAAATAACGTTTTAAAATATTACTGTGCATGTGGACTAAAAAGAATTGCTTTTACACTATTCTTGGAAATTTAACTATTACATCCATTTTAGACAAGTATTTGAAATAATACAACACTCCAATATGTGCTAGTACTAGGCCTATTTTTCATCTGATCTATTTCTCATCCTTTTCCTGCTCTACTCTGTATCATATGATGTTTGTTACTTATAAACAGTGTGTCCCATGTCCCAGAGTCAGAGGCTTTCCTGCTCAATTACACCCATGGGAAACAGAGGAGAAATTCTGAAGGGGAAGATAAGGAACAATTCATTCCCGCCTCAGCAAACAAAATCCAGCACCAAGAGCTCTAGAAACTACTCTTCCCATTTGTCACTTTTCCAAAGGGTACTAGCAGCTTCCTGCTTTGTTAAGAGGAAAGTGAAGCTTCCTCTTCTGGCCTCACTGCCCTCTGGGAGCTTCTCACACATGTAAAACATTTTCTGCATTTTACTCCCTGTGGTTTAAATGCTCACAATTGTTTCGGCTTTTCTCTTTAGACTCTCAAACCAAACAATTTCATTCCTAGATATCTTCTTGCGTATGTACAACAAGACACAAATGCAAAAAAGCTCAGAATAGCATTATTTGTAACCCCTCCACACGGAAACCATCTAAATGCCCATAAAAATTAGCAAGAAATTAAATTGTAGCTTGTTCATAAAATGGATTTCACCCATGAAAAATGAATGATCTACAGTTTGTACGACCACATGAAGAGTTCTCAGGAATATAAGGCTGAGAATGCAGGCAAGTCAAAACATCATGCCATTTAATTCTATTCATAAACATCCAAAAGGAAGAAAAACTGCAGATGAGAGTACAAAAAAAATAAACTTCAAAAAATAGAACATTCATTATGCCTATGTGGGGAAGGGAAGGTAACTGGATCTGGAAGAAGCCATAGGTTTCTCTAAAATTCTTGTAATGTTGTCATTATTTTAAATACTGTGGGTATCCAGGTATTCCTTATTTTTATTTTTACTTCATACATTATACAAAATATAAAATATTCTTTCATATATTACAAATATATGATTAAATAATTTATAGAGCATAATGAATGAAAAGGTGTATATAGTCTATGGCGTATTTCTTATCTTTTCTTTTCTTCAGGTTAGATACTACTTTATCATCATTTTTAAAACTTCCTTCAGAGAAAGCACAATATATTCTACATGAAAAACACATATTGAAGTACTGTTGATGTAATAAATAAGATATATGTATATATGCCTGCATTTATAATAATGTGTGTGTGTGTGTGTGTGTGCATGTATTTATGTTCTGTGATGGGGATGTTTGTATACCTCCTAAATTCATATGTTGTAGTCCTAGCCCCCAAGGTGAAGGTATCAGGAGGTAGGGCCTTTTTAGATGTGATTAAGCCCTGAGTGTGGGCCTTCATGAACGCAATTAGTGCCTTTTATAAAATAGGCACGAGTGAGCTTGTTTGTCCCGTGATAACATATAAACCAGGAAAAGGGCCATCACCACATATCAAATTTGTTTCTACCTTGATCTTGGATTACTAGCCTCCAAAATTGTGAGAAATAAATCTCTGTTGTTTACAGATTACCCAAGATATGGTATTTTGTTATTGCAGCCTGAATGACCTAATATGTATATTATTTATTCATTCGTATGCATAAGCATGCGTAAATATAACTCTATGTACGTATATGTATACTATGAGATAAATTAGATAAACTTAGCTTCTCATTATAAATGTGCAATGAGTTGTTTGATTAGCATTTCTAACCTCACAATAATTATATTTTTAAAGGTAATCCATTTTAATGAGGAAATCCTTCTTCAAATAATGACTTGCTGATGATACTCTTTAATTCTTACACTTAACTTTTACATAAATGCTAGGTGAAAAAGAGGAATATGATTTGGCTAATTAAAATAAATAATAGCTTTTTGGTCATCATTGAGAATAACACTGAAAATAATTTCTGAGAAATCATTACTTAGGGGTTACTTATTAACCCATTAATTCATTTGTTAAATAGTTGCAGCCTTAGTAAACAACTCAATTGAAAAGTGTTTTGTGAGCAATTTTGAAAAAAGATAAATTGTCTAATAGTATCAAATATTCTTTCTCTCATCACAAGTCCATATTTCAGAAATGTCTATTTCCTAATCAAATATACCCACAAATTATATGCCTTTTTCCTTCTCTTATTGACTCCGCTTTTATATGTAAATTTTTCACTTGTTCATTGATTTTTTCAGATTTATGTAATCATAAATATTGTAAGCTACAACCTCAAACTGCTTAGCTGCTATTTCTAATGTAAATAGTATTCATTTTTCATTAGTCATTTATGTTTCCTTTATTATTTTCCATATAAGAAGAGCAATGAACCAACTTCCATTTTCCTAATAAAATAATTAATTCTTTTTCTTGGCATCTGCTCTTTAATTTTAGAGTTCAATAGTGGTAGAAATTACATATATAAACATACACAAACACACACACACACATACACACCCTTACTTCTACCCTATGGCTGTGAAAATACAGTAAAATTATTATCCAAATGCTTGTAAAGTGTAGAGAAGCAATGAACGTCTGTCTACACATGAGAAATTGTTCTTGCTCTTCTAGGTCAATAGCTTCTTTTATTTGAGTTTTTCATCTGTTTATTAACGTTAATCAGTAACAATTATGGAACTCATAACCATACTTCTCTTTGTTATGGATATGCAGTTTTTTGTTCGACAATTTTTACATTAGATATTTTACATAGTTAACACATAATAAATATAGCTATCACCCTCAAGGAGTTACTTAAATACAGCATATCATTCTGATAGCAATCAACATAGTTTAATATTATATGCTTTAACTGCTTTTGCTCAGGTAGACGGTAAACATAAGATTTATTCTTTTGCAAACTTTATAATTATCACTGATAAGGGCAGTTAACCTAATCCAATTTCCATCCCCAAATACATATAGCATCAGCAATACCTAGTTCATATAAAAACCTCTCCATTTTCTTCTAAGATTCAAATCTGAGCTTCTTGAACACTGATTGCTTACTTATCTAGCTATGTTCCTTTCACAGATTTTAGCTTTCCACAAACACCTTCTTGAAAAACCTTTTGCCTTACAAGCCACTGGAGAAATCAGCTCCAGAAATCAGCGTTCTATTAGCACCTTAATAGGAAATCTTAGATTAATACCTGGAGTGTTGGAGATCCTCACTAATTTTTTTTTTTTTGGCTGGGGAGAAGTTTTGCTCTTGTTGCCCAGGCTGAAGTGCAATGGCCTGATCTCAGCTGAATGCAATCTCTGATTGCAATTTAATTTAAAGATTAAATTGTATAAATACTACCCATTTTTAAAAATGTGTTTGAGTTAGGGCAAACATTATTATTGTTCTATTAATAATAATAATATTTAATCCTGCATATTTCTTGGCCAATCCTTTTTCTGGGTGTGTCATAGATGTTGAATATAATTTTCCACAGCTTTTATTTCTTTTGCATTAATACTATGAAGTTTCACATTGCATATTATAAAGAACATGATTCAAATTCAGCGTGTGGTTAATTTTTATCATGTATTGTGGTGTTTTTGCTCACATTTTAAAGTTACTCTGAATAAAATGTGTTGATTCACTTTTTAATAAAATGAGATGAATTTTTCTTACTCATTCTTCTCACTTGTCATCTCACATGAGCCTAATTGGTACACTTTGTCAAAGCACCCCACTGAGTAAAGTACTTTTAAAGAGATTTCTTTCAAACCATCTAAGGAGATAAGTTACTATAATAAATCTAGATTATTTAAAAGAAATAGGTAAGAGGATAAAATCAACAAATTCAGCTTGCTGATAAACAGTATGTGTATAGAGAAAACACCTGTATTCAACTATTTTTAACTTCCTTCCTGCCAAATAATTACTCATTTTCTTTGGTTGTTTTTAATTTGGTATCCAAGAGACACTGGAACAACAAGAAAACAGTCAATTAAGAAAGTAGTAAAATAAGGCAAACCATCATTATTCTGTACTTCACTCCAGTCTGCTGTCTTCCTTCAGATGTGTTTCAAACTGATTATATGAATTCATGTGGTGCTCTCCAGTGCAAACTGTGGCTCTGACACAGGAGCAGTGCTCTGTTTTTTCCTAATAAAAAAATAATAGTTTTTTCCTAATCATACTAGCAGTGTTGACTAACAGCTTCATATTGGAAAAGAAATTTAATGCAAAAAACACCAGGCACAAAGAAAAAAGTATAGGAAGGCATGAGTAAAAACAATAAACGTCAAGATGAGTCAGATATATACAGGACCATAAATCGTAGAAATTCCACTTGGTTAGTATCGATCATTCAGCTATCTGAGGAGCGGCGAGAAATTTGGTCTTTTGACTCTGCCTTTGTACTTTCCTATGAGAATTAAATCTAGTAGAACCAGGTTCAATAATTTTAATTAGTCTAGTTGCTCTTACCTCCTGGACTTAGAAAAAAAATTGAAATCCAGCATAATTGATTACCAGTTTTGTGGTCCAATAATATGAATTTCAAAAATAGTTTAAACCCTAGAAGAATGGCTGACCTCTGCACGTATATATAGGAAAATTCTGACCGATAGTCTTTATTTATATATGGCACTGAATCAGGGAAGTTTTTATTATAGCACTACGCTGCTCCAAAAAAAAAAAAAAATCAGCAGAGAACAGGGGTTCTAAGAGAACATTCTTATCAATCTGCTGTTCAGAAAATAATGCAAATTCTGAATCCTCCAAAATGACAATACTTAATCTATTGTTTTATACAGTTAAATAGTTATTTTTAAACTAAAAATAATGCATCCTCTTGGGATAATGAATCCTTTCTTAAATATAAATGTATATTCATTATTCACTCTTCAGCAATTCGAGCGATTTAAATATTTGAGTTAAAAATAAAATAATATAAAAATAATTTAAAGCTTCAATTATATTACATTTATATTTACGAAGAGACAGCCTACTGATAGGAATGTTCTCTTAGACCTGCCATTCTCTGTTGATTTCCTTTAGAGAAGGGGAATAAGGGGTGCATCTTCCTGATTGGGTGTCATATGTAAATAAACACTGTTGGTCAGAGTTTTTCTACATATACATGCAAAAGTCAGTCATTCTTTTTGACTCCCTCTTGCAAATAAAGTGACTGATACAGAGACCGAAAGCATTTTGTGAATATTATTGTCTCTATACCTACAGAAGATTTCCATTAATTATAGTTTTCTGGATATTTTAGTAGCACATCTGAAAATTTTAGTGTGAAACATAAGTTTAAACATAACTAGAAAAAACTGTTTAAACATTTTAAAGTCTAGCATATAGTGACAAACTAGAATACTTCAGAATAGCATCTATCAATTTTCTGTAGTATAAGAATAAACCCTGGGTATAGTTTGTGTTAAAGTAGGTATGTGGCTTCCCTGAGGGTTCAAGGCTGAAAAAAAAAAGGAAGATGTGTAAGAAACAAAAGCAAACAAACAAAAAAACCTGTGATCTTATGTAAGAAAACAGACAACTTCTTTATCCAATGTGACTTAACAGTTATCTGGAGTTAATATGCTTTTATCTGGAAACTTAGGAACTGATATATTAATATTTTATCACTCAGAGCTATGCCTTACTGAGATATAAGAGATCTCTTGGCACTTTTAAAATTACATACATTTAAAAAAAATAATTAGAGCCATTGTGGTGGTTCACACCTGTGGTCCCAGCTCTTCTGGAGGCTGAGGCAGGAATATCATTTCAGCCCAGAAGTTCAAGGATGCAGTCAGTATGGTTATACCACTACACTTCCATCTGAGCTATAGAATGAGACCCTGTAATTTTTTTAAAAAGAATAAACAAAATTATGCTATATTATGCTTTCATTGGTCATTTTATTCTTCCTTTATATGATATAGTGCAGTATAACTTTTTTCATGTGAGTAATAAAAGATAGTATGCTTTATTTGCTTCTAAGCGAGTTTGTTTCATGAAAGCATGGATTGAATTTGCTTATTTTAGCTCTACAGTTAGCTCAGTTTCTACTAATGAGTACGTGCTTAAATATATTAGTGACATATATTAATAAAGAAAAATATGCTCTTACTATGATTAAACAATATAGGTAGACTAAGAAATGTGGAAATCCCACCAGTAATTGCTCAGTAAAGTATAGCAGCCTTCTTCTGTCTTCCGTGAAACTAGGCATCACCATTTCAATTCATTCCTTGTCAGAGCATTACAGCTTACTTTCTAGAGTCATAATCTAATCTCTCTGAAAACTGTTTTGCTGAAACTGTGCATTAAAGATCAACTTGTAAGGGAAATGAGGATTATATCCACATAATCATTCTAGATACACTCTTTCGATCTATCAAAAGTGGGGAGAAGAGGAGCTGCCATTGTGTTATTATTATTATTATTATTATTATTATTATTATTATTATTTTATCTGAATGATTAAGAGTTCAATATCTTTTGCACCCAGGGAACTTAATGAAAGCATAGACTGTCTGCTTCAGTCTCCATTTTGTTGCCAACAGTTTACACAACTGTGATTAAAATATAGGCTTTTCTGGCCTTTTCACTGCTCTCAGGCTAAAGAACAATTCCCTTACGCATCTGACAAGTCTGTTGTCAACATTATCCTTAAGTGCCTATCCAGGGTGTCTGGTACTTCTTCCATCGCACTGTAGGTTACTAGACCTGCTACTTTAACCTTTGCCTCTACGTCTTTTCACATGTAATTGCCTTTTCCTGGAACAATTCACATCCTCCATTCTTTCTGATCTCCACCTAAACTAATTCTAATTCTAGTTTAGACATCACTTTCTCAAAAATTATCATGACATGTGAAAACAGGGTTAATTTCCCTCTCTATTCATTCTCAATGTTATACCCTCCAACATGGCAATGTTCCTAATTATATTATTATTATCTCTTATGCTTGTGTAAACCTTGTATATCCCATATTTCAAGAGCAGCCTCTATTTCTGTCCCATGAAGCAAGACTTAACACTTCATTGCCTTCTCCTCCACCAATATGCTTGGCTTTCAGTATTTCACTCCAGTATTTTCAAGTAGCTTTCTCTCAAGCTTGTCTTTTGGGACATAGTCCACAAATCTTCTCTTTCTCTTTGAAATTTTCCCTATTTAGTTGAACATTAAATTTAGTTCTGTGAATTATGGCAGCTATGATAACAAAGGAAGCAAATTGAAATTCATTCTTCTTCTTATCAGACAATATATGTTAAATGCAAATTTTAAAATATTAATGGTGGCCCTCCTCCCTTTTTTGATAGATTTAAATAAAATATCCAGAATGATTACAGGAATATAATCCTTATTTACTTTGCCATGTGGTCTTTAATGCAGTATATCAAGAAGTAGTTCCAAAGTGCTTTATGAGCCTCACATAATGTAAATAAAACAAAGTGGACTTCATATTTTAAGAAGGAATCTATAGTTAAATAATGAGATGATTTGTATAGTTTAATTATAAAAATATGCAAAATCAGGGTCTTCATTACAATAAGTAAGTAGTTCATATCTTGAGTGTCTTTCATTTTCTGCTTCATTTCACCTGAATGTTGAAATCAATATGCATTTCCCAAAAATCCAATATGAGTGACTTTCATGCATGCTCATGGGTTAATATTATTTTCTTTTTTGCACAGAGTTTATGTACCTGAGCGTCATTGCATAATATTACATTATGGAAATATTGGCTCCTCCCTCTTAAGTAGTGGGACATCAAATTGCTGTAAAAATTATAGATGCTACTGCACTGAAATTTTACTTAGAAAAACTGACAAAGTTGTAATTAATAAGTGCAATGATTTGTGCATGAGGATTTCTATTTCTGGCCTGGACACTATCCATGAAACCCAGACTGGCACACACAGATGCTATCAAAACATCCACACCTGGATAGTTGACAGGTATTTCACTCTTTGCTTATCCAAAACAAAACACTTGTTCTTTCCCAACTATCCTTCCTTCGTTATTGATCATCTGAGCTAAGGGGAACACCATCATTTCATCTGTGCAGTCTGGAAGCTTTGATAACATCCTCAGCTCTGTCTTTGATTTCAGATTGCATAATCTCTACCTCCAAATTATATTTATAACACTTTGGTACTAGTAGAGGTAGTGAGATATAGTGCTAGTCATCAAGATCAATGACTTGCAATTTTGTAATTCTTTTTACCTTGTCTCCTCCCAACCTCAAGTATTTGTTACCATACCAGCTAGAAAGAATCTTTTTATTTTTCATTTTTATTTTTTAATTGTACTTTAGGTTCTGGGGTACATGTGCAGATCATGCAGGATTGTTGCACAGGTACATACATGGCAATGTGGTTTGCTGCCCTTATCCCCCTGTCACCTATATCTGGCATTTCTCCCATGTTATCCCTCTCCAACCTCCCCACCCCCATCCCCCATCCCTGCTGTCTGTCCTCTGCCCCGCCCAACACCCCAGTGTGTGATGCTCCCCTCCCTGTGTCCATGTGTTCTCATTGTTCGACACCACCTATGAGTGAGAACATGTGGTGTTTGATTTTCTGTTCTTGTGTCAGTTTGCTGAGAATGATGGTTTTCAGATTCATCCATGTCCCTACAAAGCACACAAACTCATCGTTTTTTGTGGCTGCATAGTATTTCATGGTGT
Organism: Cheracebus regulus; assembly: GCA_963574635.1. Lineage (NCBI taxonomy): Eukaryota > Metazoa > Chordata > Mammalia > Primates > Pitheciidae > Cheracebus > Cheracebus regulus. The sequence goes on from CAUYQU010056611.1 coordinate 25,166, forward strand.
ATATGTGCCACATTTTCCTTGTCCAGTCTATCATCGATGGGCATTTGGGTTGGTTCCAGGTCTTTGCTATTGTAAACAGTGCCACAATGAACAAGTGTGTACATGTGTCTTTATAATAGAACGATTTATAATCCTTTGGATATATACCCAGTAATGAGATTGCTGGGTCAAATGGAATTTCTATTTCCAGGTCCTTGAGGAATCGCCACACTGTCTTCCACAATGGTTGAACTAATTTACACTCCCACCAACAGTGTAAAAGCGTTCCTATTTCTCCACATCCTCCCCAGCATCTGTTGTTTCCAGATTTTTTAATGATCACCATTCTAGAGAAATGCAAATCAAAACCACATTGAAAGAATATTTTAAAAACTTATTTCCAAATATGTTACTCTTTTGCTGAATACCCCAAGGACATCCATTCTCTCACAGAATAAAAGCCAAACAAAGACAAAGGAAGCCCATAATTCCTAACAAAGACAAAGGAAGCCCATAATTACCTGCTCTAACTCCTCCCCTCTCCTGCTTATCTTCTGCACTCATCTCCCACCATGCAATGACTCCCTCTGTAACTTCCTTTCCCACAGTTCAGGCAAATGTCAGTCAGAAGGCCTTTGAGGGGGCTGGAACACCTTCTCCTAGATGTGCGTGAGATTCACACTCTCTCACCTCCTTGAGGTCTTTACACAAATCCTCTATCACTGAGACTTTTCAGAATGACTCTAGTTTAAATTAAAACTCCCCATTTTCTACATCTTTTTATGTTTTCCTTTTCTCCGGTGCACTAATCATCATCTGGACACTACATATTTATTTATAATGTACTTCCCTACCATTAGAATGTATATTTCATAATCTCAGGAAGTTTTGAATGTTTGTTTAATGCTTTATCCCCAGGGCTGAGAGAATCTAGATGGAAATCCATTAATACTTGTTGAGTGAATGCATTATGGGAGCAATCTATTTAAACCATAGAAAAAGTGATACATTATTTTAAACATTAATGCTATCTTTACATAATGTAGGGTATGTAAGAGTGGCACTACAATATTCACTTGACAGTTGAAGAAAATGAGTATAAAAGAGATCAATAGTATTTCTTAAATTAGACCTCAGGCTTCTTGAATTCTTTAAATGTGTCAGAGACAGTAGATTCCTAATGCTTCTGTAACAAGTTACCACATACTCCCTGGCTTGAAACAATACTGATTTATTATCTTACACTTCTGGAGGTTAGAAGTCCAAAATGGGTCTCACTAGGCCTAAAGTGGGTGTCCGCAGGGCTGCGTTTCTTCTGGAGATTCTGGGAGAGAATCTGTGTCTTTGCCTTTTCTAGCTTTTAGAGGCAGGACACTCCTTAGATCATGGCTCCCAGGTCACAACCAAGTCTCTAGAATCTGTTTCAACAATCAAACCTCTTCCTGTGACTCTCCTGTCTCTCATTTACATATGTAAAGACACTTGTGATTATACTGAACCCACAGGAATATTCCAAGATAATCTTACCAATTCAAGAACCTTAATTTAATCACATCTCCAAAGTCCCTCATCCCAGGTAAGGTAACATATTTACAGTTTGGGGGATCAGGAAGTGAGTATTTTTTAGGACTATTAGTCTGCCTCCTCCTGCACAAGAATAGCATATAATGTTCTTTTTTTTATTTTTTAATTTAATAGATTTGGAGCCACGTGTGCTGGATATATTACATGGATACTATGTATTATATAGTATCGGGGTTTGGACTTCTAGTGTACCGATCACCTGAATGGTGAACATTTTACCCAAAAGGTAATTTTTTCCACCTTCAGGCTGGACGAGGTGGCTCATTCCTGTAATCCCAGCACTTTGGGAGGCTGAGGTGGTCGGAACACTTGATGTCAGGGGTTCAAGACCAGTCTGGCCAACATGGTAAAACCTCATCTCTACTAAAAATGCAAAAATTAGCTGGGTGTGGTGGCATAAGCCTGTAATCCAAGTTACTCTGGAGACTGAGACAGGATAATTGCTTGAATTTGAGAGGCAGAAGTTGCAGTGAGCCAAGATCCTGCCACTGCACTCCAGCCTGGGAGACAGAGTGAGACTTTGTCTCAAAAAAAAAAAAAATTCCACCTTCAGCATGAAATATTCCATTTTATATAATGACTATAATTTTAATACTCATTGCATGAGTATTAATTTTTCTTATAAAAATTTTTCTTATTAAATTTTAAATTTTGTAACTTTCATAAATGTGTTTCAAAACTTATTAATCTGCATTTAGTACTACAAGGTTTTTATTTTCTTTTACTAAGCATGTTTCTCTGAAATGTGTAATACCTACAGTTCCCTGGGTCTTTTTCCCTGGTTTTAATTATTTAAATTAATTATACAAATTGATTATTAATTTGTTTAACCCAGATGCTCTCTTTTATAACATTTTTCTATATATTCATTTAAGTAGGTACTTTAAAGCTTCTAATCACATCAATCAGATCAGTATATTTCATTTTATTCAGTATCTTGTATGGTATTTAAATTTTTAAAAAATTAAGGCAATACCTGGAATTCTCCTCATTAAAATTTGGTCAATAATAGATGAGTGCATACTGGATATCAAAAGCCAATTGATTTTCTAAAGTGACCATGATTATGAGAATTTGGTAAGTAATCAGTTTCATATTCTATATTATATGTTTTCTTTACCCAAAATAGCCCTTGTAGAAATTATATTAGAATATGGTTGACGTATGTTGCATATAAATGGAAAAATCAGTAAATTAACTCTACTTGAGACACCCTGTAAACAGAAGCACTGTCACCTGTTAGGCAGTGGCCAACTGAGACACACTGCTTCAAAGTTTGTGCAATTAATGATTAGGCTGGCCTGACCTTCACTAATAAAGATGACTTTTGAAGAGTTAAGTTATGCATTTTGAACAGGCAGTTTGCCCAAAACTTACTGGGTAGTTCCATAAGTATGTAAGGCAAAGTAAAAGACACCAGTAGTAAAGCTGAAGTAGAGTAATACTAAAGTAGACTTTACTCTTCGAATTGACCAAACAAGAAGGGTGTTTGTAAGACAAACATCAAGATACTAATTGAAACTGATTTTGAAAATAATTCATTGAAAAAAAATTACAGACGTATAGTGTCTTTTTATGAGAAACAAATTATATGAAACATTCTAAATATATTCCATAAACACTTATTGAGCAACATTTATGAGTAAGATACACAGAAAAGCTGATATTTATTTAACGTTTTGTAAGTATTAGACACTGCTCTAAATCTTCTATCTATATTAACTCATCTAATTTATTTGTTATACTAAAGATTTAAAACTGAACTTTCAACCTAAAAATATGATTAGCAATCAAATGTGAAAGAAAGTATCGTTAAATATTCACAATGCAGACCAATGATACCCTTCACGTCACTTTCACTCCATACCAGTCTCATGATAGAGCCGATAGCCAAGTGTTTAAAAGTTGACCTTGACATTAGAAAGAAAAAATAACCTGCAATCTCCCGTAAAATGTTTTGAGCTTATTTGCTGATTGTAACCAATAAAAATAGCTTCAGAATTTATGTGGGAGTCAACTATTTGTTTTGTTATAGTCAAGTAGTTGCAATATTTCTTTGCATCTGAAGTACATGTTTATTATAAGTTTAAGCACTTAAAATGTGTTTTATGAAATAAGAGGAATTAAAGATTTATTGTTTGTTGTAAATGTTTTAATATTTTCTTAAACTTACATTCAACTATAGCAGAAGACGATTGCTAGTATGTTTAATATAATTTGTCTACATATTTTTGGCCTGAATTCAGGCCATTTATAATTACAACTTTGAATTTATGGGACATTAATCAGATATTCAGCTTCTTCTGATAGAGGGATACAAAAGGTGGCATAATAAAGGAGGTGTATAAAAAGAATGTTGCCTAGAGATACTCAATTACCAACAGATCACCCCATTAATTTCTATTCAAGTCTTTGCATAATGTTTTGTTGAATATCATTCATTGTTTATACATATATATCTTTACATGCTTAATGAAAAATGATATTTTTTCTCAAAATTTTATTTGAAAATAACTTTAAAGAAAAAATTGTCATTGGCACTTTGTTACATACTTTATTAACATGATACCCAGCAACATAATCTATAAAATAAGTTAAAATTAACTACCTGTTAGCTCCTTCTGTATTCTTATAAATATTTTAAATAAACATTCAAAACTCTATTAAAAGAAGATGCTGGTTACACCAACATCTATCCATTTTTATTATTATTAAGAGTATTGTAGGATAATACACAAATGCATACTACAGACTGTGGGTAACCCCCCATGTAGGCACAGAGGAATGAGAGCTAAGCAGAACCCTGGCACAGTTAGGGCTTGAAGAATATCTCACTTTATAGTGTTATTACTCAGCTATTTCCTTTTATATAATCCTTTACATAATCATATATTAGTTTATAGAATCAGGGCTTGAAGAATCCCTTTATATAATCTTCTATATATAATCATATAATAGTTGATAGTATGAGTGCCTAAAGAATATTTCCCTACATATATACCTATAATTATATCTTAGTTCATAATCGGAGGAATGCCTAGAGTGGACACAGTACA